>PVKP010037359.1:0-21706 GCA_004027715.1 Plecturocebus donacophilus | reverse complement strand
CATGATGTCCCAGGCTCCCTCCTTTTAGTACTGCTCCCACCACCCCACCCACCCACCTTCTCTGTCCAGTCTGAGAGAGAAGAGAAAGTCCTTTGCTCTTAGTCTCCCTTACCCATCTACGGAAACATAATAGCTGCAAAGATGCAACTCCACCCCAAATGGCAACAGTTTTACAAGCCCTTGACATTTCTGTCCTGGGCCAGAATTTCTGCTTTTTTTTTTCGTTTTTCATTTAATTTTATTTTTTTTGGAAACAGAGTCTTGCTCTGTCACCCAGGCTGGAGTGCAGTGGTGTGATCTTCGCTCGTGGCAACCTCCACCTCCTGGGTTCAAGTGATTCTTCTGCCTCAGCTTCCTGAGTAGCTGGAATTACAGGTGCATGCCACCATGCCCAGTTAATTTTTTGTATTGTAGTAGAGACAGGGTTTCACCATGTTGCCCAGGCTAGTCTCAAGCTTCTGAGCTCAGGCAATCAGCTTGCCTTGGCCTCCTGAAGTGCTAGGATTACAGGTGTGAGCCACCACACCTGATCCAGAGTTTCTGCTTTCTTGATAAGAAAAGGGTCCGTTGGCTTTTACCAGGCAGTCTCAGAGATTAAATCAGATCTCCTCCTCTACCAGGTCTGTTGGCTGTTCAGAAGTAGCAGTTTTTCTTGGTTCTTTTTTATGTATTTATTTTTGAGAGAGGGTCTGGCTTTCACCCAGGCTGGAGTGCAGTGGTGTGATCTCGGCTCACTGCAACCTCCACCTCCTGGGTTTCAGTCACCATCCCACCTCATCCTCCTGAGTAGCTGGGACTACGGGTGTGCACCATCATGCCTGGCTAATTTTTATAAATATTTTGGTAGAGATGGG
The DNA here is from genome assembly GCA_004027715.1 of Plecturocebus donacophilus. Taxonomy (NCBI): domain Eukaryota; kingdom Metazoa; phylum Chordata; class Mammalia; order Primates; family Pitheciidae; genus Plecturocebus; species Plecturocebus donacophilus. The sequence goes on along the minus strand of PVKP010037359.1, from coordinate 20,852 downwards.
GTTTTACCATGTTGCCCAGGCTAGTCTTGAACTCCTGGGCTCACCTGGGCTTCTCAAAGTGTTGGGATTACAGGCCTGAGCCACCATGCCTGGTCCAGTTTTTGTTTTTGTTTTTGTTTGATACAGGGCTTACTCTGTCACCCAGGTGCAATCATAGTTCACTGCGGCCTTGAACTCCTGAGCTCAAGTGATCCTCCCACCTCAGCTTCCTGAGTAACTGTAACTGCAGGCACACATCATCATGGCTGGATAATTTAAAAAAAAAAATTTTAAGATGGGGATCTTACTGCATTGCCCAGCCTGGTCTTGAACTCCTGGGCTCTGGCGGCACTCCTGCCTCAGCCATCTGAAGCACTGGGATTACAAGCATGAGCCACTGCGCCTGTTTTCTCTTGGTACTAATAGTGATTGCAGTAATAGCTAGAATGCCAGGAGTGCCTGCCACAGAGCTGGATGGGGTGCTGTGGAGACAGTGGTGACAGCGTAGATACAAAAGGCTTCGCAAGACTGTGCTGGGTCCTCAGTAGGGTACAGACTTAAGAGGAAGACAGATTCAGAGACATTAGATGTCCTAGCTGGGCACGGTGGCTCACACCTGCAATCCCAGCATTTTGAGAGACTGAGGCAGGTGGATCACCTGAGGTCAGGAGTTTGAGACCAGCCTGGCCAACATGGGGAAACTCCATCTCTACTAAAAATACAAAAATTAGTTGGACATGATGGTGTGCACCTGTAATCCTAGCTACTCGGGAGGCTGAGGCAGGAGAATCACCTGAGCCGAGGAGATGGACATTGCAGTGAGCTGAGATCGTACCACTGCACCCAGCCTGGGCAACATAGCGAGACTCTTTCCCCACTCCACCCCACCCCAAAAAAAGTCTTGCCCCAGGTCAAGCGGTCAGTTAGGCTTGGAGCCTAAAGTGACCCTGGTCTGATCTCAGAACTTGAATAGTTTCCACTAAGCCACAGGAATCATGGCGGTTATCCAGCCACACTTTCATTCAGCACACAGTCACTGAGCACCTAGTATATGCCAAGCACTATGTGGGTTGCTGGGGACACAGCAGGGAACAAAGCAGGCAAGTGTTCTGTCCTTAGGAGTTTGCGTTCTCATGGAGGCGTCCAGATGCGAACAAACCAGCCAGATGCTTGTGTGTTAGACAGTGATGAGCTCAAAGGAAAGTTAAGCAGAAAGAGGGGCTGGGGCTGTTGGGGAGTGGAATGGTAGACACAGTGGCCAAGGAAGGCCTAGGTGAGAAGGAGGCTCTTGAGCAAAGACCTGAAGGAGGTGAGGGTGCCTGACAAGCTGACAGGTGAGAGGAGAACCATGCAGACAGATGGTCTGCCAGTGAAAGGCCCTGGGGTGGGAAGGTGCCTGGCATGGTCTAGAAGCAGCCAGGCAGGTGGGCGAGGCTGGCTGACCCTGCGCCGAGTGTCACTCACGTGGTCTCAGTGGTCCTGTGAGCACGCCGTGGTTGCTGTCTGTGTGCAGAGCTCATGGGTTAAGTCTGTGTGTTCAGGCTCAGTGAGGTTAAGTCGCTGGTCCAAGGCCACACAGCTAGCCAGGAGGTAGAGTCAGAATGCAGCAGTGCTCTTCATTGCTATACCTCAGAGTGCCAGAAGCCTCAGCATCAGGGTGCTCAGGTCACTAGGGTGACACCAGGGGCAGCAGTGCTGGAGTGTCAGGTCCTGGCAGTGTCTACACTGTGGCAGAGAAGTTCCAGGGGATCACAGGGAAGTGACTGGGGCAGTGCAGGTGAGGCCCAGGGCAATGGCTACTTAGCAATAGGTATAGAATATTCACCACTGCTGCTTGGGGGACAGGCTGGCACCGCGCTCAGCCCTGATGGCCACCGCCTCTCACCCTCCCCACAGTGCGCCAAGTGCCGGGAATCGTTCCACGGGAGCCCGCTGGGCGGTCAGCAGTGCTATCGCCTCATCTCAGTGGAACAGGAGTGCTGCCTGGACCCCACATCCCAGACCAACTGCTTCCACGAGCCCAAGCGCCGGGCACTAGGCCCTGGCCGCACCGTCCTCTTTGGTGTGCAGCCCAAGTTCACCAATGTGGACATCCGCCTGACACTGGACGTGACCTTCGGCGCTGTGGACCTCTATGTCTCCACCTCCTATGACACCTTCGTGGTCCGTGTGGCCCCTGACACCGGCGTCCATACTGTACACATCCAGCCACCCCCACCCCCACCACCCCCGCCACCCCCAGCAGATGGTGGGCCCCGGGGGGCTGGGGATCCAGGAGGAGCAGGGGCCAGCAGTGGGCTGGGCGCCCCAGCAGAGCCACGGGTGCGGGAGGTGTGGCCACGGGGCCTGATTACCTACGTGACAGTGACAGAGCCGTCGGCAGTGCTGGTGGTCCGCAGCGTGCGGGACCGGCTGGTCATCACCTACCCGCATGAGCACCATGCCCTCAAGTCGAGCCGCTTCTACCTGCTGCTACTGGGCGTGGGAGACCCGAGCGGGCCTGGCACCAACGGCTCAGCTGACTCGCAGGGCCTGCTCTTCTTCCGGCAGGACCAGGCCCACATCGACCTCTTCGTCTTCTTCTCCGTCTTCTTCTCCTGCTTCTTCCTCTTCCTCTCACTCTGTGTGCTCCTCTGGAAGGCCAAGCAGGCCCTGGACCAGCGGCAGGAGCAGCGCCGGCACTTGCAGGAGATGACCAAGATGGCCAGCCGCCCCTTCGCCAAGGTCACCGTCTGCTTCCCACCTGACCCTACTGCCCCGGCCCCCGTCTGGAAGCCAGCTGGGCTCCCACCACCTGCCTTCCGCCGCTCCGAGCCCTTCCTGGCACCCCTGCTGCTGACAGGGGCTGGTGGGCCTTGGGGGCCCATGGGAGGGGGCTGCTGCCCGCCAGCCATCCCCGCCACCACTGCTGGGCTGCGAGCTGGGCCCATCACCCTCGAGCCCACGGAAGATGGCATGGCCGGCGTGGCCACACTGCTGCTCCAGCTGCCTGGTGGGCCCCACGCACCCAACGGCGCCTGCCTGGGGTCAGCCCTCGTCACACTGCGGCACAGGCTTCATGAGTACTGTGGGGGCGGCGGGGGTGCAGGGGGCAGTGGGCATGGGGCAGGCGTGGGCCGGAAGGGACTGTTGAGCCAGGACAACCTCACCAGCATGTCCCTCTGACCAGCCCCGGGTCCTCATCCACAGCAGCCGGGTCACCTGACAGGGCCACCCTGAACTTGGGCCCCTCCACATGGGAGACCCTGGACACCATCTCCTTAGACCACTGGCTCCCTTCCCCCAGGGGTGCCCAGTCGCTCCTTTGTTCTGCATTTAGCAGCTATTTATTGCATACCTACTCTGTGTCAGGCACTGTCATAGGCATGTGGCAAAGCAGGAACCTAGAGATGAGTTTCCCTGATCTCATGGGACTTAGGTTCTAGAGAAGGGAGACAATCAGCACATGCACACACCCCACACATACACGTGCTCATGTGCGCACATGAGTAAGATGGTTTCAGAGAGGGAGAAGTACTGTGAGGCCTCCAGAAGACGTGGCAGTGAGGGACGACGGGGTGAAGTCAGCTGAGCATTCAGAGAAGCTAGACAGAACGCCTGAGAAGAACCAGCCACTGGAAGAGCTTCGGAAAGTGAAGGCAGAGGCCCTGAGGTGGGAGCAGGCTTGTTATATTGGAAGGACCAGAAAACCAGTAAGTGTGACCCAGACCAACTGTGAGGAGATGAGGCTGGAGACGGGCAGGGCTGGACCACCCGGGGCCTTGTGGGCCCCACATAGGATTTGGGATTTTATTCTCAGAGCAGCTGGAAGCTGTTGGATGGTTTGATGAAGGGGAGTGACAGGATCCTATGTACCTATTTGAGAATTTAAGAGGTCACTCAGGTGTGCTGTGGAGAATGGATTGGAGGGACAAGAGGGGCAGCAGGGGCATGGTGAGCCAGAGCAGGGTGGTGGCAGTGAGGGAGTGGGGCTCACACACGGGATGATGGTGTGCATGTCAGGGCAAGGGAGGAGACAGATCCATGATGACCTCTAGCTTTGTGGCCTGAACTGTGGGTGCATGGGGGGTTGTTGATTGAATGGGGCAGACGGGCTTGTGAGGAAGATCAGAGTCTGGTTCTTGACGTGAGATGCCCTTCCGACGTCTCTTCAGTCAGGTCCAGCTAGGGTACAGAAACGCTGAGTATTTCAACAGCAGACATTGAGTGGGGGTGTTGGCAGCGCTGGCGAGGGAAGCAGCTGGGAAGAGACAGATGGCACCATGAGACAGCCCGGAGGTGAGCAGGACCCCCAGGCTGCAGGGTCAGAGCTCAGCGGTGCTGTCACCCAGTGAAGCTAGAACAACAGAGGCCTGTTCAGAGGCAGCCTCAGAGGGCACAAAATCTCTGCCTGAGATGCCACTCCAGTTGGGCATGGGGGACACTGAGGGTGGGGATGGAAATGCTGGAATTGTCAACACACGGCCCTGTTCCAGACAGTGCTGCCTGGAAGATTTCTGGGCTCTCCCGAGGGGCTGCCCCACACCCAAGCCACCTCCTTGGACTCCTGTCCTTCACCCCTTGAGGACCTCCCTCCCTTTGACATGAGTTGTCTTGAACCTGGGACTCGCCTTTCCCAAGATGTCCATCACCTGCTCCTGGAGGAACTGGACCCTGCATCTTCCCCTCGTGTGGAGCCTCTGTGAGACGTCCTGCTAATGCGTGCGTGGTCAGAGGCAGCAGGAGCCACATCCGAAGAAGAGGGGAACGGCAGAATTAACAAAAAGTGTGGGGAAGACCTAGGTGTCTGAGGCATCTGCACGTGTCGCAGGAGGGATGGGTCTTGGCTCTAACCCAGCCCTGAGTGCTGGATAACTGAGATAATTGCCCTTATGATGGTGCCACCTCCGAGTTGGGTTGGCCTTGTTCCTGGGTAAAGGGTCTGCCATAACCGAGTGCAGTAAATACCAATAAACAGCTCTTGTTTCCCAGAGGGATGTGTTGAAGGGAGACGTGGGCAGCGAGGCCTTTGACCCTCCCCTATAGATCTTCTGCAGGGTGACGCCAGTTTGGCTCAGGAGGGAAAATAGGCTTTCTCGGTCCCAGCTATGGCTTTGTTTTGTTTTTTGCTTTTTGGGGGGGACAGAGTCTCTGTCACCCAGGCTAGAGGACAGTGGCACCTTCATATCCCTGGTTCAAGTCATTCTCATACCTCAGCCTCCCAAGTAGCTGGGATTACAGGCACTTGCCCCCACGCCCGGCAAGTTTCTTTATATCTTTAAAGGAGGCAGGGTTTTACCATGTTGGCCGGGCTGGTCTCAAACTCCTGACCTGAAGTGAACCGCCTGCCTTGGCTCCCAAAGTGCTGGAATTATAGGCGTGAGCCACTGTGCATGGCTAATTTTTGTGTTTTTTGTAGAGATGGGGTTTCATCATGTTGGTCAGGCTGATCTTGAACTCCTGACCTCATCTGCCCGCATCAGCCTCCCAAAGTGCTAGGATTACAGGCGTGAGCCACTGCCCCCAGCCCATGGTATTTTCCTACTTTGTGGGCAATTTAAGGGATTTTCAGGGGTTACTTAGACCTCACTTGAGTTTTACCTTTATGAGCTGACAGTAGCATCTACCCTCCAGGATGCGACTGTGAACTTGCATTTATATGAACTGAGCAGCACGTCCTGGACTGTTTGCTTAACATGTTACTGCTGTGGTTTCATTTGACCGTTTCAACAACCATATGAGGTAGGTACCCTGTAATCCCCATTTGCAGATGAGAAAACAGAAGGTCATAGACATGGGTTAGCTGTTGCATGACAGCTCTCAGTTGACTCTCAGACACATGTGCCTGACCAGCATGCTCTTCCGCCTCCTGAGGAAGGACCCCTTAACTTAGGTTGATGGAGCTGAAAGCTGTCCTAGCACAGAGTGGGCACTGGGGCAGGGTGTCCAAAAGAGTTGATTTCTTGGCTGGGTGAGGTGGCTCATGCCTGTTATCCCAGCACTTTGGGAGGCTGAGACAGGTGGATCACCTGAGGTCAGGAGTTCAAGACCAGCCTGGCCAACATGTCGAAACCCTGTCTCTACTAAAAGAAATTATCTGGGCATGATGGCATATGCCTATAGTCCCAGCTACTTGGGAGGCTGAGGCAGGAGAATGGCTTGAACCTGGGAGGCAGAGATTGCAGTGAGCCGAGATCGTGCTATTGCACTCTAGCCTGGGTGACAAGAGTGAGGCTCCATCTCAACAAACCCAATTTTTGATGGGGATAAGGCAGAATTTACCAACTAGAGAGCTAAGGAGCGTGAGATGTGCTACCCTGAGAGGGAGTCCCGAGGCCATGGAGTTTGTATTACATGAGCAGAAAGGAGCTAAATTTCTTCAGGACTCCTCTGTGTTATGCATAGAATACTCAGGTGAGGTCTCTTCCTAACAGTCATCCTGTGACTTTGCCCTCCGAAGCAGACGATCTGCATCATGACTGGGCCTTCTCCATAGGATGGACAGCCACGCTCCCTCCAACTCTGACAAATGGCCCATGGTACGCGTTTCTCCCTCCGCGTCAGCCCTCAGCCGTCGCTTCTCCCTGCACACACCTGAGTGCAACAGCACATGCTGAGGTGGGAGAGAGTCAGGGCATGGAAGGCTGGACGCCTGGGTTCTAGCCTATGTGTGGCTCCCAACCCCCTGGGGACTTCAGGGATAGAGGGGATATTTTACTGAGGGCCTACAGCCCTCCAGGCACTGTGCTGGGTGCTTGGCGTGAGTCTTGATCTTCCCAGTGTCATTGCTGGGAGGTGCCGGCTTGGTTTTCCATTTTGCCCATTTGAAAGCTGTTGCCTAAGAACTCAGGGCTAATTGAGACGAGCCAGACTGTGACACAAGCCTGTCTCTGTTGCTCCACACATTACCTCCAAAGTGGCTTCCCTTTCCTAAGCCAGTGTCTTCTGATTACCTACAGTGGGCCCTGCATTGTGCAGGGAGCTGGGGACAGAGCAATGAACAAGGTCTCTGCCCTCATGGAGCTGCTAAGCCAGTGTGATGCCCAATAATAAGTAAATGATGCAACATGCTGGAAAGTGACCAAAGGCAGTGAAAGAGCAGGGGGTTGGCACTTGCTTTTTTAAAAAAAAAATTTTTTTTTGAGACGGAGTTTCACTCTTGTTGCCCAGGCTTGAGTGCAATGACGTGATCTCAGCTCACGGCAACCTCCGCCTCCCGGGTTCAAGCGATTCTCCTGCCTCAGCCTCCTAAGTAGCTGGGACTACAGGCACCTGCCACTACACCTGACTAATTTTTGTATTTTTAGTAGAGATGGGATTTCACTATGTTGGCCAGGCTGGTCTCAAACTTTTGACCTCAGGTGATCCACCAACCTTGGCCTCCCAAAGTGCTGGGATGACAGGTGTGAGCCACTGCGCCCGGCCTGGCACTTGCTATTTAATATAAGGTGGGATGGGAAGGGCTCTCGTAAGACTTCACATAAACAGAAATGAGGGAGTGAGCCAGAGGGACATCTGAGGGAAGAGTATTCCAGGATGAGGGAACAGCTAGCGCAAAGGCCCTGAGGTTGGAGTGTGCCTGACATTTCAGAGAAACAAGACTCCTGTAGTTGGAGCAGAGAGGGAATAAGGGGAGAGAGAGAGACGAGGTCACAGAGGGAAGAGCCACATCCTGCTGTCCCTGCACCATGGTGAGGACTCAAGCTTCCTCTCAGTCAGGGCTGGTGCCATGGGAGGATTCTGAGCCTGGAAGGAATGGGCTCTGACTTAGGTGTGCACCGGATTTCTCTGGGAGGAGGAAGCCCCTGTGTCCACGTTGAAGAGAGAGTGGCTGGAACAAGGTTGGGATAGCAGAGCGGGGAGAAGTGGTGAGATTCTGGATATATTCTGAAAGTAGAACCAGCAGAGTTTGTTGACAGATTGGACACTGGGTGAGAGAGAAAATGGCTGAGCAACGTAACAGGTAGAGTTTGCTGTTTCCTGGAATGGCAGAGTGGGCAGAGTCAGTTTGGGGGTTGGGGTAGATCAGCAATTAGGTTTTGTACATGTTAAATTTGAGATGGCTCTTAAGATATCCCGAGGGAAGATGTCAGAGAGAGAGAGGGAGAGACAGAACAGCAAATAATAAAATAATAGTAATATGTTAATATCAGAATAGTTACTACATTATACATATTATAGTAGTATTAACGATGATTTTGGCCAGGTGTGGTGGCTCACCCCTGTAATCCCGGCACTTTGGTAGGCCAAGATAGGCAGATTGCTTGAGGCCAGGAGTTTGAGACCAGCCTGACCAAGATGGTGAAACCCCTTCTCTACTAAAAATAGAAATATTAAGGCCGGGTGTGGTGGCTCATGCCTGTAATCCCAGCACTTTGGGAGGCTGAGGTGGGCAGATCACCTGAGGTCGGGAGTTCAAGACCAACCTGACCAACATAGTGAAACCCTGTCTCAACTAAAAATTAAAAATTAGCTGGGTGTGGTGGTGCATGCCTGTAATCCCAGCTACTTGGGAGGCTGAGGCATGAGACTCCCTTGAACCCAGGAGGTAGAGGTTGTGGTGAGCCAAGATTGCACCATTGCACTACAGCCTGGGCAACAAGAGCGAAACCTTGTCTCAAAAAAAAAAAAAAAAAAGTCCTTTTTAGCTCCACAGAACCTTAAGCTTGGAAGTTCCCTGCTTTGGAGACAAAAGTCCCCCAAGCCTGTTCGAATTGTGTGCAGGCCAAAAGCCCATAGGCATGGAGCAGGCAAGGGCGCTCTCCTGTGTTTTTCCTTTGAACTTCAGTGCCCCCACCCTCCCAAGATTGACTTTCTGGTTTTGCTTATTTTCAGAATGCAGGCAGCTTCGGGTAGGGAGCCTGCAGCTAAAGGGTTAGACGTTTTACTTGTTTTACGGGTGAGGGCGCCTGGGGTTTGGGAGGGATAAATTGCCAAGGTCACACACTGCCTGTCGGGGTCACACGTAGGCATCTGTTGTGTCCCCACCTCTCTCAGCAAACCTCTCTCTCCACCCAGATTCCTACCCTGGGACAAAAATGGATGTAGGCGGAGTTGGTTTTCAGGTTTTTATTGTGGGTGTATTTCTGGCGTCAAGACGGGGGCGGCGGGGCAGGCCTTCCAGGAGCGGCCACAGAGAGCCGGGGGAGACCGGTGGAAAAGGACGGGGAACACGGGGAACTTCTTTACTCTCTGATCTTCAGCTCCCGCGCCATCTGGCAGAGCGCGCAGGGCAGACAAAAGGTGAGGGCCGCCCAGTCGTGCCCGACAGAGCCCTAGAGGATGGGAGAGAGTGGTCAGGAGCCCTGCTGTGGGTCCCTGGAGACCAGTCCCCAGCCCCCTGCTCCCGCGGGTCCCCGGCCCGGCGCGCACCTGGATGTGGTAGCGCTCGCGCATGCCGGTGCGGATGGAGTGCAGGCCTCCGGGCAGGTAGGGCGCGCAGCAGCACTCGCCGAAGTCGTCGGAGATGCGGCAGGCGAGACACAGAGGAGCGAAAGTGCCGCACAGACCTGAGCGGGGCGCTGGCGGTCAGGGGCGGGGCCAGCCGGGGCCTCCCGACGGCTCCGCCCCGGGGAGGGGCGCGGCTGACTTGCCACGGAGAGGTCCCAGAGGGAGCTCAGGGTTGGGGGAAGCAAAGGAGAGAGCCCAGAGGGAATTAGAGGTCCGAGGAGAGGGTGGCTTAGAGATTGGAAGATAGGGTTTTTCTTCTTCTTTTTTAAAGAAATTGAAGCCTTGCTGTCACCCAGGCTGGAGTGCAGTGGTGTGATCACGGCTCACTGCAGCCTCGACCTCCTGGGCTCAAGCAATCCTCCCGCCACAGCCTCCCGAGTAGCTGGGACTACTGGTGTGTGCCAACATCCCAGGCTAATTTTATTTTTTATTTTTGTAGAGATGGGGGGTCTCATGTTGCCCAGGCTGGTCTCAAACTCCTGGCCTCAAGACATCCTCCTGTCTCGGCCTCCCAAAGTGCTGGGATTACAGGCATGAGCCACCGCGCTGGGCCTGGAGTTAAGGTTTGAAGAGGGAGTTGGGGGTAACAGGGAGAAAAGCTGAGCATGCAAGGGGGAGGTTGAGGGCCCCAGAAGTTGAGTGTTGGAAGGCGTGAGGTCAGTAATCTAAGGAGCGCTGGGGGGTCTAAGGAAAGGGTGAGCATTAGAGAGTGGGAATTCCGAGCCCGAGGAATGGAGGTGGGAGTGAGGTTAGCAGGAGGTGGGAGGAGATGGGCGGTGAGTTTCCCTCTCCCATTTCCCCCAGCCACCCCCGTCGCCCCCTGGCCTGGAGAGGGAGCAGGCGGGCACTCACAGACAGGCATGTCATTGCAGCAGTCCGTGAGACCTGTGTGCCAGTCACTGAGCTGGGTCTGGTAGCAGCTGGTGGTGGCGCACTGGGGTTGGCTGGTCACAGGGTAGGACATGGCTGCAGAGGTGGGGGGGTGTCAGCTGGCAGCCTGGCAGCCTTGCAGCACCTCCTAGGTCCCCGCACTCTCCTGCCACCCTTCCCTCTGCCGGGCAGTCTGGGCGGGGCCACCAGGCCGCCCACTGAAGGGACACAAATGTGCCTCCCCCTTCCCTTTTGCCACATCTGGGTACCAGCAACCCCAGTCTGTCCCTGTTGATGCTGGCTCTTGCATGTTTGGTTAGGCTGGGGGTGGGGGGCTCCTGCACATCTGAGGAAGGGTGGGAACCACATCTGGGCGGGGCCTGGCAGTGCCGCCTTCTCCTCCACGTCTGGGCCTGGGTTCTGGGTTGCAGCATTTCTGGGGCCTCTGGGGTGGAAGCCGGTGCCGTCTGTCTTCGGAGCAAGGGTGCCCAGGGGAGGGAGGTGGCCAGGTTCCAGTACTGAGAGGGTTGCCGGTCCACCCAGTGATCCCACCTTTGCCTTTCACGTTGTCGCGCATCTCAAACTGCATCTTGCTGGCCCTGAGGAGGTGGCGTTGGGGATGGCAGAAGTGGCTGCGGCAACAGTGGCGGAGTCTGTCCAAGGGACGCTGGATACTGGGGAGGCAGGGGGGTGGCAAGGGACTGGGGTTCTGGGGGCTGGGTTCTCAGGGGGAGGGGAGCTGAGGAGAAAGAGGCCAAGTCAGCCTGCTGGCCAGGAGACACACAGAATAGGGGATGGATAGGGTGGGGGCGAGAAACTCGCCCATCTCTTTCCAGCTGCCCGACAGATCCCAGAGGACCCTCCCCATACCCAAGATAGGGCTTGAGAGAGACCAAGAAATGGCGATGGACAGAGTCAGAGACAAGGGGAGAAAGACCAGAGACAGGTGCCCATGGAGCTGCCACCAGTCATGCCCACATGTGCCCAGCATTTCGACTCCTCCGAAAGCCCATCTCACAGGTGAACACTGAGGCTCAGAGATGAGGAGGAGCACCCCACGTCTGACGGCCCAGGCCAAGGGGGTTCATAGAGGAGATGCCGGGCCCCAGGACTTCCAAATTCAGCTCAGCCCACCCCAGTTAAGAAGGAGGGATTCTGGGGCATTGGGAAGGACAGAGATGTCTTGAGAGACAGAGATAGAGAGACAGAGATATGAGTGGGACGAAGAGGAGGGAGAACAGAACAGAGGCGCTCAACTTCAAAGAAGAGGGCTCTGGAGGGGGTGCTCCTACCTGTGGATTGCGATGGCAGTGATGGAGCCGGAAGTGTGGAGACACAGCACTGACTTCTCCGTCTCAGCCCAGAGCCACTTATATAGGCGGCCAGGCAGCCCTGGGCGGGGCTCTGACTGAGGTGCTCAGGGAGCCCAGCCTGTCTGGTCGACCCTCTCCCTGCACTGGGATTTCCCACCTCCCTCTTCGCTTCCTTCCCTCCACTTCCCCTCCTGCCTCAGCTCCCAGGATTGAGGGGAGAGAAGCTGGGGGCACAGCAGGGTCAATGTGCAAAAGAGAGGGAGAGACAGAAACAGTTGAGAAGGGCAGGCAGGGAAGGCCCTCTAGACAGAAGGGAGAGAGAAGGAGATTCAGAGAGATGGACAGATGCCAAAACAGAGGGATGCAAAAATGTGAGAAGAAATAAGAGGGGAGATGAGTGAGGCATGGTGGCTGTCACCTGTAATCTCAACACTCTGGAAGGCTGAGCGGGGAGGATCGCTTGAGCCCAGGAGTTGGAGACCAGCCTGGGCTCAAGGGAGACCACATCTCTCCAAAAAAATACAAATAAAATTAATTGGGCATGGTGGCATGCACCTGTAGTCCCAGCTACTTGAGTCCAGAAGGTCGAGGCTGCAGTGAGCTGTGTTCTCGCCACTGCACTCCAACCTCAGTGACAGAAGAAAAGGGGAGCTGGGAGACAGACGGAGATGGAAAAGTGGAGAGGCAGGCGAGAGGTGGGGGGATCACTGAACAGGCTTAGAGGGCAGGAAATGGGGAGAGGTGCTGGGTGGGGAGGGAGAAAGGCGGGGTGGCATGGGAGAGAGTGCTATGTGGGACTCTCAGGGTCTCCTCATCTCTCAGTGATGTCCCCACTTTGCTGGGAGGGGGACAACGTCCTCCCCATTCAAGCCAGAAGACACATGGGGGGCAGTGTGTTTTGGGGGATGACTCATGTTAGAACCAAAGTAAATAAACATACCTCACCCCAGCTCCAAGTTGGGCAGGGAGGAGGCTGGGAACTAAAAAGCCACAGTTCCTGAAGGACGTGAACGTGACCCAGGACTCCTGGGTCCTGATGGAGCAAAGGACTGGGGCCTTGGAGCCCTGGGTCAGAGAGTGGAGGGGCTGGGGCCCCAGACTCCTGCATCTCATGAGGCCAGGCTGCACACCCCTCAGTAGGATAGGGGTCCTGGGATTCCACACAGCTGGGCTCCTGAGCAGGGGAGGAGCTGGGGGCCTGGATGCCTAAGCCGCCAAAGTCTCCCCCCAACAGGCCTGACAGGGTTGGGAAGTGACTCAGTCAGGGAAGCAGTGTTAGAGGTGGGTGGGGTACCTAGCACGGGTGTCACCCCAAAAATGTAGGAGGCACTAGAAAATTGGGGTGTCACCTGCAGAGAAGGTGGTGTCATCACCCCACTGGGTATGGGGTGATGGCAGGTGGATCGCCCTGCTAGCCTAGGATCCCAGGTGTCCCCTCCCTGTTTCCAGCACATTAGGACCCAAGCCTTGGGCTCCCAGCACCACCCAGATGGTTGAGTGTCCTTGTCCCCAGAACTGTGGGCAGCGCTCACTGTCTTGCCCATGCACGTCAGTCATTGGTCCTGGAGCCTGAATGTTTGGGGGACATCTCCCCACTTCTTTTTTTTTTTGAGATGGAGTCTGTCAATGTCGCCTGGGCACTCTCTTGGCTCACTGCAACTTCTGCCTCCTGGGTTCAAGCGATTCTCCTGCCTCAGCCTCCCAAGTAGCTGGGATTACAAGTGTCCCGCACCACACCTGGCTAATTTTTGGTATCTTTAGTAGAGACAAGGTTTCACCATGTTGGTCAGGCTCGTCTCGAACTCCTGACCTCTTGATCAACCTGCCTCGGCTTCCCAAAGTGCAGGGATTACAGGCGTGAGCCACCGCGCCCAACCCTTCTCCCCACTTCTCTCCTACCATCCCTGTCTCCCATCTCTGAATCTTCGTCTCTCACCCTGCATCTTCCCTTCCCAGCTGGGAATCTCCCTTTCTTTCCTCATCTCTGCAAATCTGTTTACAAATCTCTGTCTTTCCATCTCTGGGTCTCTCTCCTCCTAGGCTCTGTGTCTCTGTGCCCTTATCCTGGGGTCTCTGTCTCCTATGTCAAAATCTTTTCTGAATCTGGCTTTCCATCTCTCTTCCTCTCCAGACCTGCCCCCATGGAGGCAGCCACAAGGCCCCATTCCCCCTCCTGTCCAGACTAAGGGTATGGTGACTCAAGGTCAGTCATCTCCGAGGACCCTAGGGCTTCCAGGATGACACTCTGAGTTGTCCTCAAGTTTCCTCTCTCACTCCTGACACAGCCTGGGGGCCCCAATTAGATCTAGCAATTCATGCAGGTGAGGAAATTGGGACTAGGGAAGCTGTGAGGTGGCCTGCTTGGGGGCGAGGAGGGCTGTGAGCAGGAGGAGGAGCTCCTGGGGGGCTGAGGAGTGACGGTGGCCCAGTCATCTGGCATCAGCCTACATCCCCCTCAAACAGGGTTGCCACATAAAATACAGGATTCTAATCCCAGCACTTTGGGAGGCCAAGGTGGGCGGATCACGAGGTCAGGAGATCGAGACCATCCTGGCCAACATGATGAAACCCCATCTCTACTAAAAGTACAAAAATTAGCTGGGCGTGGTGGTGCACACCTGTATTCCCAGCTACTCCAGAGGCTAAGGCAGGAGAATCGCTTGAACCCAGGAGGCAGAGGTTGCAGTGAGCCGAGATCGCGACATTGCACTCCAGCCTGGGCAACAGAGTGAGACACCATCTCAAAAAACAAAAAAACAAAACAGGATCTTGTAAAATCTGAAATTCAGATAAGTAACAACACTTTTCTTTTTCTTTTTTTTTTTAGTGTAAGTATGTTTTATGCAGTATTTGGGACATATTTATACTAAAAACGTATTTGTTATTTATCTGAAATTCAAATTAAATTGGGCCTCCTATATTTTTATTTGCTAAATCTGGAACCCTGTAGTCAAAGACAGAGGAATCCAGAACTCCAGCTCCCTCTTTTCCCAGAACCTAGGAGTCCAGTCCCCAGCCTTCCCTCCTTAGGATCTGAGAGTCCAGGGTCCCAATCCTCCTCCTCCCGCTTAGAAGGAATGGGGCACCCAGCCCCTCCTCCCTCGGAAATACAGGAGTTCAGGCTCCCAGCCCCTTTCTCCTCAGAACCCAGGCGTCCAGACCAGGTCTGAGTCCAGTTGCCCAACGTGTGTTTCACAAGGTGGGTTGTGCCATCTGTGGCCCTGGGGAAACCGGTTGGGCTGAGCGGACAAGTGGGGTGGCCCCTTCCCATCCTCAACCTGCTGTTTCCTTGAGGGCCAGCTCAGGAGGGCTGGGAGCGGAACAAGAGGGGAGCTCTGGGTGTGCCCCTGTGTTCCGGTCTGGGTGTGTTGTGTCTGTGTGTGTGGTTGTGACCAATTGTCATGACAATCCCCAACTGTCATGAGGTGTCTGTGCTTTTTCTATGGTCTGCGGTGTGATGTGAGAGGGGCTGTTCTATTTGTGTGTCTGTGTTGCCCTCCTGTGAGCCTACACTGGTGTTTGGGTGTGTTCTCAGTTACTGTGATTCTATAATTCTGATTGGATTAAGGCAGCAACTATTTATTAAATGGTAGCCTTATGTGATGGACTCTGGAGCCAGAAAGCCTGGGTTCAAATTTTTTTTTTTTTGAGATAGAGTTTCGCTCTTGTTGCCCAGGCTGGAGTGCAACGGCACCATCTCAGCTCACTGCAACCTCTGCCTCCTGGGTTCAAGTGATCTCCTGTTTCAGTCTTTCTAGTGGCTGGGATTACAGGCCTCCACCACCATGCCCGGCTAATTTTGTATTTTTAGTAGAGATGGGGTTTCACTGTGTTGGCCAGGCTGGTCTCAAGCTCCAGACCTCAGGTAATCCATCCGACTCAGCCTCTCAAAATACTGGGATTACAAGTGTGAGCCACAGCACTTGGCTCTAAATTCTTTTTTTGTTGAGACAAAGTCTCACTCTGTTGTCCAGGCAGGAGTGCAGTGAGTGGGAGAACTCACTGCAGCCTTGACCTCCCCGGCTCAAGTGATCCTCCCACCTCAGCCTCCTGAGTAGCTGGGAACCACAGGTGTGTGCCACCATGCCAACTATTTTTTTTTTTTTAAACAAAGTCTTGCTCTGTCTCCCAGGCTGGAGCGCAGTGGTGAAGTGGTGCGATCTCGGCTCACTGCAACCTCCACCTCCCAGGTTCAAGTGATTTTTCTGCCTCAAGCCTCCTGAGTAGCTGGGGCTACAGGCGGGCACCACCACACCCGACTAATATTTGTATTTTTTTTTTTTTTTTTTAGTAGAGATGGGATTTCACCATATTGGTCAAACTGGTCTTGAACTCCTGACCTCGTGATCCGCCTGCCTCGGCCTCCCAAACTGCCAGGATTACAGGTGTGAGCCATGGCACCTGGCCCATGCCAGCTAATTTTTAAATTTTTTTTTGTAGAGACAGAGTCTCGCAGTGTTGCCCAGTCTGGTCTCAAACTTCTTAGCCCAAGCAATCCTCCTGCTTTGGCCTCCCAAAGTGTTGGGATTAAAAGTATGAGCCACTGTGCCTGGCCTGGGTTCAAATTCTGACTGCTGGGTTCAAATTCTGACTGCTGGCTGGGTGCAGTGGCTTACACCTGTAATCCCAGCACTTTGGGAGGCCGAGGCAGGCAGATCACTTAAGGTTAGGAGTTCAAGACCAGCCTGGTGAATATGGTGAAACCCCATCTCTACTAAAAAAAACACAAGAAAATTAGCCAGGTGTGGTTGTGTGTGCCTATAGTCCCAGCTATTCGGGAGGTTAAGCCAGGATAATTGCTTGAACCCAGGAGGTGGAGGTTGCAGTGAGCCAAGGTTGCGCCATTGCACTCCAGCCTGAGTGACAGAGCGAGACTCCATCTCAAGAAAAACACACCAAATTCTGACTGCCTGTCCTTGGGCAAGTCACTACACATGTTTGGACCTCAATTTTCCCACCTATAAGATGGGTTGCTGCAAATAAGGTTGTTTAGAGGACTAAATAAAGAGTGTACTGGGTGCGGTGGCTCACGCCTGTAATCCCAGCAGTTTGAGAGGCTGAGGTGGGCAGATCACTTGGGTCAGGAGTTCGTGACCAGCCTGGCCAACATGGTGAAACTCCATGTCTACTAAAAATACAAAAATTAGCTGGGTGTGGTGGTGGGCACCTGTAATCTCAGCTACTCGGGAGGCTGAGGCAAGGGAATCGCTTGAATCCGGGACGTGGAGGTTGCAGTGAGCCGAGATGGCACCACTGCACCCATCACATCTGGGTGACAGAGTGAGACTCTGCCTCAAAAAAACAATAAAAATAAAAAAAAAGGCTGGGTGTGGTGGCTCACCCCTGTAATCCTAACACTTTGGGAGGCTGAGGTGGGTGGATCACCTGAGGTCAGGAGTTCGAGACCAGCCTGGCCAATGTGGTGAAACACTGTCTCTCCTAAAAATAGAAAAATTAGCTGGGCGTGGTGGCGCGCGCCTGTAGTCCCAGCTACTTGGGAGGCTGAGGGAGGAGAATCGCTTGAACCCGGGAGGCGGAGGTTGCAGTGAGCTGAGATTGTGCCACTGCACTCCAGCCTGGGTGACAAGAGTGAAACTCCGTATTAAAATAAAAAAAGAAAAGTACTTGGAATTGTGTCTGTCACACAGGAAACATTTTGTGTTGCTGCTGCTGCTGTGTTCTTCTAGTTGCTGGGGATACTGCTGGGTTCTTCTAGCTCCTACTAGAAAGACAATGAGCAAAGACTAGGAAAGTAACACCAGGCTTTGCTCATCGTCTTACTAGTAGGAGCTGGATGCGTGGCCTCTCACTGACTGGGCATGTAATTGCATCGCTGGGGTATCTGTTTTGCATGTGGAGTAGGATATTTCTTGTGTGTTGTCATCACGGGTGAGTCTGTGATTGTGTGCCTATGTTTGTGCTTGTAGGCCATATTGCTGTGTGTGTGTGTGTGATTCTTTGTGTGAGTGCAAATGCAAGACCAAATCTAACACAAATTGTGAAGGCACGTGTCTGGTGTGATCTTGCGTTTCTGACTCTGAGGTGCTGGCAGTGTGTCTGTAATTGGAGTCTTGAGAACCCATCTCTCAGCTGTGAGGCCATTCCCCTACATAATGTCCCATTGGTGACCCCTGGGAGAGAGATCCTTCCAAAATTAGCCTCGGTTTCTCCCTAACGGGGATAGTGGGCCCAGTGGCTCGGGGAGAAACTTGAGGTTGAAAAGGAAGTTGGGAGGAGACCAGTGAGGCCAGGGAGAGGCTGAGAAACGTGATGGTGACACAGAAAAACGAGAGCTGGATGGGGACAGAGGAAGAAGTGCACAGAGATGGGGAGGTCTATCCACTCATTCCGTGAGCATTTCCTGCAACATGCCAGGACCTCTCGTTGGTTCAGGGCCTGGGGGAAAGTGGAGACCCAGAGAGATGAACGCCTACCAGGAATGCTGTTGCTGCCCCAGGGTGGCCCTCTGCCTCCACAGTGGGCTTCAGTGACAGTTAAAAAAATTTTTTTTTGAGACAGAGTCTCACTCTGCCACCCAGGCTGGAGTGCAGTGGTGTGATCTCGGCTCATTGCAACCTCTGGGTTGAATCCTCTGGGTTCAAGCAATTCTCCTGCTTCAACCTCCCGAGTAGCTGGGACTACAGGCGCCTGCCACTGTGCCCGGTTAATTTTTGTATTTTTAGTAGAGAGGGGGTTTCGCCATCTTGGCCAGGCTGGTCTCCAATTCCTGGCCTCAAGTGATCTGCTGGCCTGGGCCTCCCAAAGTGCTGGGATTACAGGCGTGAGCCAGTGCGTCCGACCCTCAGTGACAGTTCTGAGTGACGGACATGCAGAGATGAGGAGGGACAGAGAAGGCCAGATCTGTCCAGATCAAAGAACAGAGGCCAAGGGGGAAAGGGCCTTTCCAGGCTAAGGGCACCCCCATGATTCATTTTCTTATCACCTCCTAATAGGCTAATGATGTATCTGCGCCTCCTAATCGCTATTTTCCACAGTGACCAGGCTCACACCCACAGCCAGAAGGGTTGGACGAACTTAGTATTGTGGATTCAGGGGAAAAAATACCTGGGAGACCCCATCCTTGGCCCTGCCTTCTCCAGGACCCAGGAGTCCAAGTCTCCAGCTCTCCACTCCCCCAGCCCCAGGAATCCCAGCTCTCAGGCCCTCTTCTTTTCTTGTTGCCTGCCTTTTCTTTTTTCTCTCTGGGCCTGTAACTCTTTGTTTATCTCCATCTGTTTTGTGTCTCTCTAGTATCGTTACATCTGTATCTTGATTCTCTGTCACTGGGCCTCAATTTTCTACCTTGTAAAATGGGGATAATAATAATAATAATAATAATCCAATCTCTCAGAGCTGTGATGAGGAAGCCATGAGATAATTATGTAAAATGCTTAGCACAGAACCAGGCCACAGTAGACTCAGTACAAGAGAGCTCTATGATTATTACTGTTTTATTCTTTTTATCTCCCTTTTGGTATCTCTGTTTTTCTCTTGGTCTCACGTGAGTCTCTAGTCACCTCTAGCTCTGGCTTCCTTTTGCAGACATCACCCGCCCCTGACTTCCCTTTTCGGGATGAGGAAAGGGCATATCCAGGCCAGAGCTTCCCCTGAGCCTCTTCCCTCTCCTTCTCTATAGACCAAGCTCCACCTCATTACCCAGAACACTTGCCTGGGGGTAAGGCCTGGCTCCCTTCCCATAAATGGCCTCATAAAATCCTGAACCCCAAACCTGTCATCCCTGGGCGGGCGAGTGACTCAAGATCTCGGAGTTCCCGCTCCTAGACACCAACCCCTCAGGTTCCCAAGCCCCTCCTCCCTCTGACCCAGGGGTCCGGGCCCCCAGTCCCTCCTTCCTCGCGTCCCAGCCTTCTCCTCCTTCGAGATCAAGGAGTCTGAACTCTTAGATCCCCAAACCTTCCTCAAGGCCCAAGGATCGGGTCAGCAAACAGCCCAGGTATGTGGAGCCAGAAACCCCATTCACGCTATTCTGCGACCCTCTGCGCCCGGTGCTCCCACCCCGATGCAGTCCCTCCGGAGGCGGGTCCGACACGGGAGGCGCTCCTTCGAAGTCTGGCTGCGATAAGCTATCTTTAACGTCAGTCACTGCCTTCCAGCCAATGGCACTCGGCCTTCTACTTCCCTGGGCCACTCAGGACCCTTTCCCTGGTAGGCGGGACCACAGCCCAACTTGAACAGCGATAGGCTGTTGAAGACGCCAGTCTCTGCCAGGCCCCGTCAGTCGGCCAATAGAACATAGACCCGGAACCTGACGGATCGGAATCCTGGTCTACTCTGCGGAGGCCCGAGCGGGCTCACGAGGGAACCAGTTTTGCGGGTCCGGCCGGGTAAGCCCTTCCCAGCACGCTAGTATTGAGATTCTGGACAGAGCTCGGGTGGGAAACCGTGAGGCATGGTGAGGCTCGAGGCGGAGTGGGGAGCTCAGCCCCGGCGAACCCATCTTGCTTTGTTGGAGAAACTGAGTCCGGGATGGGGGATCTCAGTTATTCATCCATCCATTCCTCCCAGCCTAAGCCTGATTCTCGTCTGCTCCTGCCTTCCTGCTCCTTCATCCGTTCAGCTCTTCCTTCCCTCCTTAACTCCCTCACTCACAGATTCCCTGGTCTAGCCACTCACTCATCCACTCTCCCACCTATTACTTAGACAAACATTTCCGGAGGCTTCTGGTGTGTCAACCCTCGTGCTTGGCGATGCTGGTACCAAGATGAGTCAGGCCTGGGCCGTGCCCTCAAGGAGCCCGGGTCAGATGGGAGGACAGACATTGACGGGCAGGGGTGTGCAGAGGCGGTGGGGAGCCCAGGAGAGACTTTTTTTTTAGTTTGGCGTGGTCGGCAAAGGGTTTCCAGGGGAGGGACCATTGGAGCCGAATCTTGGAGGGGTAGGAGGTGCCAGGCAAAGTGGAGAAGAGGGTGTGGGGAGGGTGTTTCTGCGTGACCAAAGACAGGGAGGCATCCAGGAGCAGTGCTGCGTGCAGGTGCCCGAGGGGAAGGCCAGCCAAGTCTGTGTGGCCAGTAGGGGAACTGTAAGGCTGGAGGAGGCCAAGGAGATGGGCAGAGGCCAGGCTCAGGAGCTTGGAGTTTGTCCTGAGGGTTAGGCGGTAGTGGAGAGCCATGGAAGGGTTGAGAGTAGCGGAGGACAAGGTCATAGTTGGACCAGAACTAGAGGAATGGAACTGGAAGCCAGTGGCCCAGGAGGCGGCTCTGGCAGGGATTCAGGCAGGAGAGAGTGGAGCCTAGATCAGGG
>PVKP010037358.1:0-21705 GCA_004027715.1 Plecturocebus donacophilus | reverse complement strand
ATTGTGCCCGACTACTTTTTAATTTGTAACTGATATATCATAGTCGCACATATTTTGGGGTACGTGTGATTTTTTTCTTTATTATAGAGTCTTGCCTTTGTTGTCCAAGCTGGTGTGAAATGGCATGATCTCGGCCCACCACACCCTCTGCCTCCTGGATTCAAGTGATTCTCCTGCCTCAGCCTCCCGAGTAGCTGGGGTTACAGGCATGCACCACAACGCCCCGCTAATTTTGTATTTTTAGTAGAGAGGAGTTTCTCCGTGTTGGTCAGACTGGTCTTGAACTCCCGACCTCAGGTGATCCACCTTCCTTGGCCTCCCAAAATTCTGGGATTACAGGCATGAGCCACCATGTCTGGCTACGTGTGATATTTGAATACATGTATACAATATGTGATCATGGAATCAGAGTAATTAGAATGTACATCACTCATTTATTGTTTCTTTAAATTTGGAGCACTACAATTCTTCTAGCTATTTTGGAATATATGTTATTGTTAATGATAGTTTCCCTAGTACTATCAAATACATAGTCCTTCAGTCGAACTGTATTTTGTACCTATTAACCAACTCCTATTCATTCCCACCCTCCCCTTCCCCTCCCCAGCCTCTGGTAACCAACATTCTATTTTCTACCTCAACGAGATAAACTTTTTTAGCTCCCACCTGTAAGTGAGGACACACACGATTTATCTTTCTGTGCCTGATTTATTTCACTTAATATAATAATCTCTGATTCCATCCATGTTGCCACAAGTGGCAAGGTTTCACTGTTTTTATGGGTGAATAATATTCTACTGTCTATTTTCTTTATCCATTAATTTGTTGATGGACACTTACGTTGATTCCATATCTTGTCTTTTGTGAATAGTGCTCCAATAAACATACTGGTTTCATTGTTTGAGGATACACAGCCAGCAGTGCAATTACTGGATGGCATCGAAGCACTATTTTTAGTTTTTAGAGGACCCTCCATACTGATTTCCATAATGCCTTTACAGTTTACATTCCTATCAACAGTGTACAAACATTCCTCTTTCTTCATATCCTTGCCAACATTTGTTTTTTGTCTTTTTTGACAAGAGCTATTCTAAGTGGATTGAGGTGACAGTTCATTATGATTTTGACTTTGATTTTTTTGATCATTAATGATGTTGAGCATGGTTTTCATATGCTTGGCAATTTGTATGTCTCCTTTTGAGAAATGATTATTCAATTTCTTTACCCATTTTTAAATCAGATTGTTATTTTTTTACTGTTGATTTGTTTCAGTTCCTTCTATATTCTGGATATTAATTCCCAGTCAGATGCATAGTTTGCAAATATTGTCTCTCATTCCCTTTGTCTCTTCGCTTTATTAATTATTATTTCCTTTGCAGTGCATAAGCTTTTTAGTTTGATGTAGCCCCATTTGCCTGTTTTTGCTTTTGTTGCCTGTGCTTTTGAGGTCTTACTAAAAAAATATTTTTTCCAGATCAGTGTCATATAGTATTTCTCCAATATTTTCTTCTAGTAATTTCATAGTTTCAGATATTACATTTAAGTGTCTAATCCATTTTAATTGATTTTTGTATAGATTGAATGATAGAGATCTAGTTTTATTCTTCTGTATGTGGCTATTTAATTTTTCCAGCAGCATTTATCAAAGAGTCTGTCCTTTCTACTAGGCATCTTTGTTGAAATGAATTAGTTGTGAGTGCATGGATTTATTTCTAGGTTCTCTCTGTTCCATTGATCTATATGTCTGTTTTTATGCTAGCATCATACTGTTTTGATTACGATAGCTTTGTAATGTAATTTGAAATTAGGTAATTTGATTCTTCCAGCATTGTTCTTTTTGCTCAGGATTATGCTTTTATATAGCACATTTTCAAAGTTCAGCTACGTTGTAACATATATCATTATGTCATCTCTATTTATTGCCAAAAATATTCCATTGAAGGGATGTACCACATTTTATTTATGTTTTAATCAGTTGATAGCCATATGAGCTGGTTTTGCTTTTGGAATAGTATTAATAAGACTTGCATGAGTATTCACATATAAGTTTTTATTTGGGATGTATTAATATGTCTTTAATTCTCTTGGATATATAGTGGTGAAATTTTTAGATCAAAAAGTAACTCTATGTTTGACATTGTGAGGAACTACCAAGGTATTCTCCAAAGTAGCTGTACCGTTTTAAATTCCCACTGGAAATGTATGAGAGCATTGCTATTTCTACACATTTCTGCCAACACTTACTATTATAGGTCTTGTTTATTTTAGTTATCCTAATGGGTATGATGTTAGGATCTCATGGTATCGACTTGCAGTTCTCCGATGGCTAATGATGCTTTTCATACGCTTCTTGGCAATTTGTATATCTTCTTTGGAAGTTTATGTTCAGATCCTTTGTCCTTTTAAAAATTAGGCTATTTATCATTTTATTATTTAGTTATAAAAGGTTTTTGTATATTGTGGATAAAATTCCATTATGAGAGACATAATCTGCAAAGATTACTTCTCATTCTGTATATTCTTCTCATAAGAAACAACTGTCTTATTCAAGTCACAAATATTTGCTCTTACACAATATTTTCTTCTAAGGGCTTTATAATTTTGGTTTATTTAGCTCTATGATACATTATGAGGTATATTGTGTGTGTGGTGTAAGCTAGGAGTTCAATTTTATTATTTCGCCCATTGGTACTCTGTTGTCTCAACACCATTTATTGAAAGACTATTTTTTATCCATTAAATTATCTTGGCACTTTTGTTGAAAATCAAATGATCACAATGATTTTATTTCTGAGCTATAAATTCTATTCCTTTGATTGCTATGTCTATCTTTATGCAAGTACCACAATGTCTTGATTACTGTAGTTTCATAGTAAGTTTTGAAATCAGGACGTATTAGTGCTCCAGCTTGGTTCTTTTTCAGTAATGTTCTGGCGTTTTTGAGTCCCCTAAATTTTTACATAAAATTTATAATAAGCTTGTCAATTTCCTTCAAAAGCCAGGTGGGATTTTGATAGGGATTACATTGAGTCTTTGGATCAATTTGGAGAATAGTGCTATCCTAACAATTTTATCTCTTCTGATCTATGAACATGAGCAAATAATCCTAAAATTTGTATAAAACTGTAAAAGACCATAATAGCCAAAACAATCTTGAGCAAAAATGATTCAATTGGGCTCAAAGATGGAGGTATCACAGTACCTGATTTCAGGTGCTGTGGCACGAAGCCACCCATGGGGGTGTAGGCCTGAGGCCAGGTAATTTGTGAACAAGAGGGATTTATTTTGCTCACACTTCTGCAGGATTGGAGTTCCAAATTTGGCAGCTGCATCAGGTGATGACCCCATGCTGCTTCAGCTCATAGCCGAAAGGAGAAAGGGAGTGAAAATGTGCAAAAATAATATAATATATGGGAAAGGACACAAACAAATGGAAAGATATTGCATGTTTATGAATTGAAAGTATTAATATTTTTAGAGTGTCCATACTACCGAAAGTGATTTACAGATGCAATACAATATATATATATATGCATTCAACTAAAAAGCAAAATAACAAACACATTTATAGGACACTTTGATTTATAATATATATGTCCTCTTCCATATATATCTCCCATATATGTATGTATATGTATATATGCACATATATATGTACATATATACACATGTGTGTATATGTATGCTTATATATATGTATGCATGTGTGTATATATATATGGGACATTAACCCCTTCTCAAATGCATAGTCTGCAAATATGTTCACCTGTTCTCTAGGTCATCTCTCCACTCTGTTGATTGTTTCCTTTGCTGTGCAGAAGCTTTTTAGTTTGATTTATTTCCATTTGTGTATTTTTGGTTTTGTTGCCTGTGCTTTCTAGGCCTTATCAAAATGGTCTTTGCCTACCTAGATCAATGTCATAAAGCATTCCCCACATCCTTTTCTTGTTCCTAGTAATTTTATGATTTCTGTCTTACATTGAAGACCTTAATCCATTCTGTGTTGATTATTATATATGGTGAGAGACTTTGTTAATGTCATGTAACAATATGTTATTACATATGCTGCATGCTAATATGCTGCATATTACATAGGCTGTATGTTAATATGCTCATATTAATATGTTAATGATATGTAATAATATGTTGATTATTACCTATGCTGCATGTCAATATTGAGCTCTCCCCATATTATTTATTAGTCTGTTCTTTCCTTTTTTAAAATTCTTTTATTTTAGTTGATGTGTAATAATTATCCATATTTATGGGATACAGAATAAAATTAGCACATCAATCATCTCTAACATTTGGTTTTTTTTTCAACATGTGTTCTTGGTGCCTTTGTCAAAAATCAGTTGACTGTAAATGTGTAGATTTATTTTTGAATTTTCCATTCTGTTCTGTTGGTTTATGTGTCTGTTTATATGCTAGTAATATGCATTTTTAGTTACTATAGCTACGTAGTATGTTTTGAAGTTCAGTAATGTGATGCTTTCATCTTTGCTCTTTTCGTTCAAGATTGCTTTGGCTATTCAGGGTGTTTTCATACAAATTTTAGAATTATTATATTTCTGTGAGGAATGTCATTGATATTTGATAGCAATTGTATTGCATCTGTAGGTCACTTTGGGTCATACGGACATTTAAAAAATTCTAATACTTTTAGTTCATAAACATGCAATATCTTTCCATTTATTTGTGTCTTCCCCCATTATGTCACTAATGTTGTATAGTTTTCACTGTAGGGATCTTTCACCTTCTTGGTTAAATTTACTCCTACCTATTTTATTATTTTTTATAGTTATTATAAGTGGGATTGCTTTCTTGTTTTCTTTTTCAGATAGGTTGCTTTTAGCATTGTCTTAGTCCATTTACTGTTGCTGTAACACAAATACTCGAGGCTGGATCATAAAGAAAAGAGGTTTATTTAACTTGCAGTTTTGTGGGCAGAGAAGTACAAGAAGCATGGCACCAGCATCTGCTCAGTTTCCTATGAGGGCTTTCTGTGCTGTGTTATAACACGGTAGAGAAGGTCAGAGGCGAAGCGAGCACTCTTGTGCGGCGAGCAGGTACATGCTGACCCACCCCCAAAGGCTGAGGGAGCTGAGAGGCTAAAGAAAGGATGACGAAGGCAGTTTGTCGAAAAGAAACATTTAATAGGACATAGGCCAGAAGCCATGTCTCAGGTGCCAGTGAGGTGGTAGGTCCCTGTACCTGCCCTCCAGAAAGCATTCTTGGTATAGCAAGCTTTTAGGGTAAAAAATGTTTTACCCTTGAAGATGTGCAGCTGTTCATATCTGCAGATTTTCTTGCCAATACTCACGACCACTGGGGAGGTTACATAAGCATTTTTATGAGTTGTCTATGCTACAGGCATTGTTTAAGATCTTACTGCAGAACACGGTGGGATGTCAGGGTCTAACACCAGTCATAATGGCATTTTTGCCTCAAGATGGCATCACTCTTGCCATGAAATAGGATGTTTCCTACAGGCACATGTTAAAAGGCAAACCCTGAGGGGGTGTCCTGGCTTTATAACAGCCCACTCTTACAGGAACTAATCTAGTTTTTCGAGGATAAAAAGTTACTCACTTTCATGAGCATGGCATGAAGCCAGCCATGAGGGTACAGGCCTGAGGCGAGGTAATTTATAAAGAAGGGGGATTTATTTTGCTCACAGTTTTGCAAGCGTGGAAGTCCCAAACTGAGCAGCTGCATCAGGTGATGGCCTCACGCTGCTTCAGCTCATAGCTGAGAGTGGAAAGGGAGTGAAAATGTGAAAGAGATCACAGGACAAGAACGAAATCAAGGGGAAAAAAATCTGAGGAAATCAGACACTTAACTACCTGCTCTCCTGGGAAGTAATTTATTCCTACAAGAGCAAGAACTCAGTCACTCTTGTGGGAGGACATTCATTTATTCACAAGGGATCTACCTTCATGACTGAAACATCTCCCACTGGGCCCCACTTCCCAATTCCACCACGTTGGGCGTCAAATTTCAGCATAGGTTTTGGTGAGTACAAGCCACAGCCAAATCACAGCAAATTACCCCCTTAATTCTACTTTACCTCCTCCAGGTCTATAATCCTTGGCCACCATGATGTTTTCCAAGTGAGTTTTGATCATATCATTTCAACTGAAAAGCCCCAACATCTCACTGTTTACATAACAGAGAACAAAATTATGTTAATGTTCTGAGTCCTACGTGGGTGGCCCTGTCTTCATATCCAGGATGACGTTACACGCAGAACACTGCTGTTCTTCCTTTGGTCTCCAGTCACACTTGCCTCTTGTTGGCTCTTGAGTCATGTCATCCTCCCTTCTTTGGCAGGCCCTGAACTCATGTTGGCCTCTGCCCAAATGTTCTCCCCTTCACTCTCACCTGGATAGCTACATCACCCTTCAGATCTTGGAGAAACTTCCTGTGACCTCTGTTTTAGGCCAATTGCCTTACTTTTAACCTTGAGAATACCACATACCTTTTCTTCATAACAATTTCTTGTGTTTGTAATTGAACACTTACTGGTCTTGGTAATTAATGACTGTATCATCTAAAAGACAATAACAGAATGTTATTGATTATATCTATTTTGCTCCAGCATATCCTCAGTGCCTGACATCTAGACATGTTTTAAATAAAAATGTGTTGAACAAATGAGTCCTTATTGTAGTTTCTGGCGAGTAATTTATACCTGGGATACATTTTTCTTTTGATTATTAGTCAGGAATGAGAGTGAATGCTATTTGGCTTGTTAAGCCCTAAAGATGATAGTATTGTTCTCTCTGATTAAAGAAATTTAATCAGGAGTTTTCAGGTTCAGAAACTTTCAATTGTGACTATCTAATATGTTTTTAGAAACATTCTCTCTTATCAAAGATACCTTATTAATCATATCAGTTTTGCATTTAGAAGTTTCCACCTTCTTTTAACAGAGTCACTAATGAGGAGGATGTTACTTCCAAAAAGAGCATGGTCCTAAGGTTCTTAATAACAGTGTGGCTTTTGGAGGCTCCTTAATGTCTTTGAACCTCAGTCTCTAATCAGTGAAATAGGTACCTCATTGTTTGCATGCAAAATGCCTAATCTGTGAAAGTGTTAAGTTTCTTTCTCTTTTCGCTTTTACATGCCTCTCATGATCTCTGTCTCAAGAGTTTTCAGCCTGATAGTACATGTTAAACTAGTATAACCATTTGAACCAGAGGTCTTCAAAATCAAATGCATTATACATGATTCATAAAGATGATACATTGGAGCTAAGAAGAAAATATTGAAACTTTAACCTGGGGCTGGGAACGGTGGCCCACACCTGTCGTCCCAGCACTTTGGAAGGCTGAGACGGGAGGATTACTTGAGCCTGGGAGTTTGAGACCAGTCTGGACAACATAGCAAGACCCTGTCTCTACAAAAAAGAAATAAATTAAAAATTAGCTGGGTGTGGTGGTGCACACCTCCAATCCCAGACACAGGAGGCTGAGATGGAAGGATCACTGGAGCTCAGGACTTTGGTGCTGATTGCCCCACTGTACTCTAACCTGGGCAACATACCAAGACTTTGCGTAAAAAAAAAAAAAAACCCTTCAACTTATAGATATACTTGTTTTATTGCACATTGCATTATTATACTACACAAATATTGCATTTTTAACAAATTAAAGGTTTGTGGCAACCCTGTCTCAAGCAAGCCTATTGGCACCATTTTTTTGACAGCATCTGCTCATTTCTTGTTGCTGACACATTTTGGTAATTTTTCCAATACTTCAAAGGTTTCATTACTGTTATATCTGTTACGGTGATCTAGGAGCAGTGATCTTTCATGTTCCTATTGTAACTGTTTTAGGGTGCCATGAACCACACCCATATAAGACAACGAACTTAATAAATGCTGTTTGTGTCCTGACTGCTCCCTTGACGAATCGTTCTCCAGTCTCTCTCGCTCTCCTCAGGCTTCCCTATTACCTAACACTCAACAACATTGACATTAAGCTGATTAGTAAACCTGTAATGGCCTCTACATGTTCAAGTGAAAGGAAGAGTCACAGGTCTCTCACTGTAAATCAAAAGCTAGAAATGATCAAACTTCATGAAGAAGGCATGTTGAAATCTGAGATAGGCCAAAAGCTAGGCCTTTTATGCAAAACAATTGGCCAAGCTGTGAATGCAAACAAAAGGTTCTTGAAGGATATTAAAAGTGCCACTTCAGTAAATATAAAAATGATAAGAAAGCAAAACAGCCTCATTGCTGATTTGGAGAAAGTTTTAGTGGTTTGGGTAAATGATCAAAACAGACACACTATTCCTTTAACCCAAAGAAAAGCCCTAACTTTCTTCAATTCTCTGAAGGCTTAGAAGGGTGACTAAGCCAGAAAAGAAAAGCGTGGAGCTATCAGAGGTTGGCTCATGAAGTTTAAGAAATAAGTCACCTCCATAACATAAAAGTTTCAGGTGAAGCAAAAGTGCAGACTTAAAAGCTGTAAGTTATCCAGAAGATCTAGCTGAGATCATTGAAAAATGTGACTACACTAAACAACAGATTTTCAGTGTAGACAGAACAGTTTTGTATTGAAAGGCATGCCATCTAGGACTTTCCTAGCTAGAGAGCTGAAGTCAATGCCTGACTTCAAAGCTTTAAAGGACAGGTTGAGTCTCTTGCTAGGGGCTAACACAGCTGGTGACTTTAAGTTTAAGCCAATGCTCATTTACTGTTGTGAAAAATCCTAGAAATTTCCTAAATCTACTCTGCTTATGTTCTAAAAATGGAATAACAAAGTCTGAGTGACCTGTTTACAGCATAGTCTACTGAATATTTTAAGCCTACCATTGAGACCTACTCCTCAGAAAAAATATTCATTTCAAAATATTATTCATCATTGACAATGCATCTGGTCACTCAAGAACACTCACAGAATTGTACAAAGGAATGAATGTTGTTTTCATGTCTGCAAACTCAACATTTTCTGCAGCCCATGGATCAAGGTGTAATTTTGGGTTTCAAGACTCATTATTTAAAAAATAAATTTTATAAGCCTATAGTTGTCATAGATAGTGACTTCTCTAATGGATTTGAGTGAAGCAAATTGAAAACCTGGAAAACAGTCATCATTCTAGATAACATTGAAGATTTGTGATTCATGGAAGAGATCAAAATATCAACATTAGCAAGAGATTGGAAGAAGTTGATTTCAGCCCTCCTTGGGTTCTCAGGGATTCAAAATTTCAGTGGAAGAAGTCACTGAAGATGGGATGGAAATAACAAAAGAACTAGAATTAGAGGTGGAGCCTGAAGGTATGACTGACTCTCATGACAAACCTTGAAGAGATGAGGAGTCGATTCTTATGGTTGGACAAAGAATGTGGTTTCCTGTGGTTTCACTGATCTTATTGAAGATACTGTGAACGTTGTTGGAATCACAACAAAGGATTTAGAATATTACATGAACTTAGTTGATAAAGCAACAGCAAGTTTTGAGAGAACTGACTTCAATTCCACAAGTTCTGTGGGTAAAATGCTATCAAACAGCACTGCATATTTAATACGTTTCTAAAGAGGAAATATTTTATGAAAGAAAAAGTCAGTTGATGGGGCAAACTTATTTCCATGGCTACCCAACTGTCAGCAACCACTATCCTAATCAGTCAGCAGTCATCAACATTAAGGCAAGACCGTCCACCAGCAAGATTACAACTAGCTGAAGCCTCAGATAATTGTTAGCATTTTTTAGCAACAAAGTATTTTTAAATTAATGTATGCACTCTTTTTAGACATAACACTATTGTACACTTGACTCCAGTGTAGCATAGACATAATTTTTAATGCACCGAGAAGCCAAAAATTTTGTGTGACTTGCTTTACTGGGATATATTCACTTTATTGTGGAGATCTGGAACTGAACCCACAATGTCTTTGAGGTATGCCTGTAATTATTTTTATTCAAAATTAAAGACATGCATAAAGCTTTATTGTATAAATAAAAAAGATTGATTCTGGTGGCCTCAGACTGTGTTTAGTAAATTTAAAAATTTTGTGATTTAATTCCAACAAAGCCAACCTTCACAAAATGAACTAATGGCAAAAGAGGATTTCTGCAAAAAACTCTCTGGCTGAAAATAGCTGCCAAAGCTAAACCTCAACTCTTTGTTAGGCACATATTGAGTAGATCAGTAAAAATGAAAGCATCGTAACATAATCATACTGTTGCATACCACCTAAAGTTTATTTTTGAAAATAATTACATTTATTTAGACCCTGAATGGTAAATATCACTGTTTTCCCTCCACATTGAGAAGGAAACTCATCCAATGGTGATAGTATTTTGTAGATAGGAATTTGGAACTGTTTCATTGCAAATATGTTACCCATAAAGACTCTCATTGATAGTCACATTTTTTAAAAATCTAGAAATCATTTTGTAACAAGTTCCTAAGAACAGCCAGCTGAAGGACTACAGAAATGTAGTGCAATGCCTAATTTCAACAAAATCTTTGTCTAACTATATATTTATTGAAAAGTCTTTGTCATGATTATTATTCCAGTCAATGGTGCATTTTTGTCTATTTTATTTAAATGTTTTCTGGGTACTTTATTTAGCTTAAATGGCAATGTCAACTCTTAAAACTAAGTATTAAAATGCAGTCTACTTAGAAAGACATTCTGGATGCTGTAACAAAAAATATTGAAGCATTTTCAGTGAGACAGTTTTTGTACACTTTGCCAATAAATTTTTTATAAAAACGTTGTCTCAGTTTTGAAGAATTATATTTTGTGTGTATCTTAACGTGTATCAATATCTCAGCACAGTAGTATGTGAATATAATTTTAAATAAATAATTATACTGAAAGTACATGTTCAATTTCTTTTTCCTTTTATTTTTAATATAATAACTTTTAAAATTACTTGCTGGATACCTAACATCATTGAAACTTTTTCCCCACACTCTGATTAGCTCTTCATATGAAAATTTTTTAACTTGATATAAATTAGTCTTCAGAAAAGTTTGGAGACCCCTAGAAACAACATCTGTAAAGAACTCTTAATTATACAGCTTTTGGAATACACATTTTTCCTCTTCTTCCCTTTCTGCAACATGTTCTTAAATTCATCAGCCTTATGCCTTTTGTTTTGTTCTGTTTTATTATTTCAGAACCATGCTTTCTTGCTTTTTAACTTCCTCACTAGGTTATTTCTTCCATCCTTTTTGGAAATGCCTCATTATCACTGAGTTTGAGAAGTGTTTTAACACCATTTCATCTTCTTCTCTAGCGGGAAACTGGCTCATAGTCACAGAGCATGTAATTGGCTAATCCCTCAGGCAGTGAGACAAACATTGCCCATACCTGCAGGTCACTGGAACAGTCCCCTTGGTATCCATTCCGCTGAGAATCTAGTTGAACTCCCTTTTCTTCTTCACCTTCTGTGAAGGCTGCTCTTCAAATACCAATTTATTTTCTACCCCTCATCAGGTAATCTCTGCATTAGTAAACCACACTAATTCACACCAGTGTATCAAGCTCAGTCCCCTTGGGTGATTGCAGCACGCACCCTGAGACGCCAGGGATCTGTCAGAATCACTCACTGCTGCTCTCTCTTAGTTTGAGTGGTTTGTTTGCAGCTTGACTGCTAAGAAGTTTGTGTGGGTTTTTGTTGTTGTTGTTTGTTTTTTTTCTTTTGAGACAGAGTCTCATTCTGTCCCCCAGGCTGGAGTGCAGTGGCACAATCTCCGCTCACTGCAAACTCTGCCCCCCAGGTTCCAGTGATTCTCCTGCTTCAGCCTCTGGAGTAGCTGGGATTACAGGCACACGCCACCACGCCTGGCTGACTTTTCGTATTTTTTAAGTAGAGACAGGGTTTCATCATGTTGGCCAGGCTGGTCTCGAACTCCTGACTTTGGGTGATCCACCCACCTCGGCCTCCCAAAGTGTTGGGATTATACGCGTGAGTCGCTGCACCTAGCCAGAAATTTGTGTTTTCTTTAAAACCTGTTGCAATAAGATTTTATTGAGAAACCCTTGGTCTTTATATCTTGCCATTTTATTCATGATTTAAAAAGTTTGTATCACATACACATACCCACACAGACTGCTTTAACTAAAATAATTTAAATTAAGTAAAAAGGAAGCGGTAGGAAAGAAATGCCTTCTTTGTCTTTTTCTCCTATCAAAATGTCATATGATTCAACAGAAATGAGAAACAGAGGTCCAGGAGATTAGAAAGCACATTCTACTGGTGACTAAGACACACAGAAGGGTAGGGGCTGGGGCTCCAGCTACAGTCTGCAAAGGGATTCCAATCTCGGAAATTAAAAAAACATGTCAAAGTTCTGGGAGAAAAGAAGGGGTCCAGACGCAGTTGCTTCTGCCTGTAATCCCAGCACTTTGGGAGGCCTGGATGGGAGGATTGCTTGAGGCCGAAAGTTCCAGACCAAAAAAGAAGGCAATGGAATTGAAACACTGATTTTATTATTTTACAGAATAAGTTTCTTAACTGGGCTCTCTTTAGGGTTTTTTTTTTTTTCCAAATGTGCTATGGTTTTGAAAGCAGTAAAAATGTTTCTGATATATCTTATAGCTACTAGAAATGGGATAGAAATGAAAATCCAATTATTAGACTTATTTATTGTTATAGTGCTAAAATCCATTAAAAAATTCATACTCTAATGAAGTGCTTTTTACATTTATAGAATTGGTTGCTGTCATGTTTACATAGCTTTCTATTAGCACATTTCCATAAGCATTTATAGAAAAATCTATTTCCATGTAGAATACCTCAAAGTTATCAAAATTCAAAAAAGGTGCATTTCTATTCACCTTGTAAGTCATCAGATAATGGCCACCGCTAGAGGTAGGATTTTGGCACAGAAAAACCAGAGGTCTGATCTCATAAAACAATCTCCCTCTTCCTATCTTTGCCATTCAGCTAGTAACTTAAAAAATATGTTTAGGTTGTTGGCAGTTTATTACATCCAGAAGGAAACTTGACTTACTTTTCAGAGGTGAAAAAATCTGAAAGTGCAAAACACTCAAAATAGCACTTACCTTTAAGATAAGTGAAATAGATTCAAATTTAAAGCATAGTTACCCTTCTGATTAGTAACTTACAGTCTATAAAACATGTGGTGCTGCCTGGAGAAAGGTGCCATGTAAAAAACAACTTTAGTTATGAGGAAGTGTGGTGTGAAAATTATAACTTAGTTTTAAATGTCTTTTAATGCTGATTTAACCATTTGAGGGAAAAAACATAATCCTTTTCCTTTAAAAGCTTTCATATCAACTAGAAAGTATTTTTTTTTTAACTTGCACTACAGCATTTAAATAAGGTGACTTTAAATCAGCAAACTGGTCTATGTAAATAGAAAGACAGAAGAATAAGTTAAAACTATTTTTTTATTTTCTCACTGTAATCCAAAATATTATTAAATAAAAATATAAAATGATTCCCTCATCTGTTATGTTCGAGGTTTATAAGACAATAGACCATTATTAGCAGCTTTTCTATTATTAGTGGACAACAAACGGAGGTAGGAAGACTGCGTGTTCTCACTTATAAGTGGGAGCTGAACTATGAGAGCACATGGGTACAGTGGGGAACAACACACGCTGAGACTTGTTTGTGGGTGTGGGGGGAGCTAGAGGATCAAGAAGAGCAGTGAATGCATGCTGGGCTTCATCCCTACGTGATGGGTGGTTCTGTGCAGCAAACCACCGTAGTACACCTCTACCCATGGACCAAAAAAAAACAATGCAGGTCAGCAGGTCTAAGAGGAACTGGGAATTGGGACTACATTTAGATACGTGTCTCTTCTTTCTTTCTTTTCCATTCTAGTCTAAGAAATGTCCCCCAAAACAATTTTGCTGTGAAGCACTGTCTCAGATTAGATCAAGAGACAAGGGATTTAGCTTAGGTAAAAGAGATTTTGGGGTTCATAACTAGATTCTGAACAAAGGAACAACTCAGCTGATCGTGTGATAAATCTGTGAACAATCAGAAGCAAACTCCAGGATGGCCTAGAGAGAAAAATCCCAGACTGGTGCCTGGACGCAGTGCCAGCCATGCGTGCGCCCAGGCCCAGGATCCCCACCGATCAAATTGATCAATTGGCTGTCGGCTACTGGATGAAGACGAGCACATGCATTTGAATTGCGGCTCAGGTGTCTTCATGGTGAAGGAACGCCTGACGAGGCTGAGGGGTATTTAAGGGCTCCTGAGTCCTGAGGGTTGTTGAGTCACTGGTGTCAGGACAGCCTCCTTCACTGGTCACATTCAGCCAGCTGATAAGTACCCTTAGTGCTTGCAAAGGAGGCTATAGCAGTCTAGAGAGTAGAATTCTCCTGCTTATTGAAATGTGATTTACCCCATTTTGGATTGTAAAATATACTGGCTTCATTTTTTTCTTTTTAAGAAAATATAGATAATTTCAATTTGAATTTATTAACCAGATTTAATTCATAAGAGAAAAAAATAGCTAATTTTGTAATTGAAGTAAATAGTATTTAAGTATAAATTGGCTTAAGTTCTGCATAGAATGTCTGACGACTGGCAATTTATTATTGAAAGTGGGGGAGCGCTTATGAAAAGTGTTAAAAGAATGAATGGTAATATATTAAGTGGATAGCATAGGGAAGAGATTTAGATGTGAAGAGATTCAGTGGAGCCTGCTGGAAGCGGGTTTTCCCAGTGGAGGCTTTGGTAATACTGGATGTCTCTTTCTAATGGGAATGTCAGATAGACATTGTCAGGAATGTGTGCCTCTCAGCAAGATAACATAGGATTTATATCCATCTTTCACCTATGGAACCTGTTGCTTTCTACGAGGAAGTAGCCTCCGATTCGAGAATATTGCTAGGGCTCAAATCACTCAAATTCTGCTCTCTTCCTTCGGTTTATCCCTTTACACCTAATTTATTTTCATATATGATTATTCTGTTTCACAGTTCAGGCTCTGGGTGTTATTTAGGATTCTTAAAAAAACTTATATTTACCTTTCATTTGAATTTTCCTATGGAAAAATAAAGTCAAGTGATAAATACTTTGTAAATAGCGTTAACATTTTGTAATACATGCACAGATTTTTCATAAATTCAAAATATCAGATTGGGTGGCATGTTTGATAAAATTCAATGAAAGCAACCAGCTGTCATTAAATGTGATTGGAGAAAGTAGGTGAAGATATTAGTCATAAAGACCAATGGGTATACTTGGGTCAAATGAGAGATCCTTGCTTTGTGAAACAGGAAGTATTGCTAATGTGTTAGGTGCTACTTTTTTGTTTTTTAGGTTTAAATATGGCTTAAGAGATTTTTCAACGTACAACAACTTTACCAGCACTGCCGAAGCAGGTTTATTTTTAGATGAGACTGGAAACAGGAAAGTTATGTTAAACACAATTACAATGGTACAGGAGAAATATTTTGAGCTGGAAATAATGTAGTGAGAATAAAGAAGGGAGACTAGATTCTAGGGATATTTAAGATATATAAGAATGTTTTGTGGTATTTGGTTATGAGGAATGAGAAGGTGGGATAAATTATGTTATATTGTTTTATTAGACCACCCAATATTTATAATTACAAGTACTATAATAAAATGTGGGACATTTTTACAGCAAGCCAAGATCAAAAATAAAATTAAAAGGTATGTGCAAACTATTGCTAAAAATGTGTATGCATGGGAGCAAAAGAACAAACTAAAGAATGCCAAAACATTACATACTTTGTAAAGCTAATTTCTAGGTCTCGATCACTCTGGCTCCTTCAGACACAGTATGAGCGCCATGCAACTTCCCTAGCCAGTGGCCATATGTCCATATAGATTACCCTTGAAATCTCCATTGACTATTGGCCATTTGCTCTTCAAACCAGTGGCTTTCTGCTTATTTCAAGGTTTGGAGTTTTAGTAATGAAACCTCTAGTATCGTTTTCCTGTGGCGTACATTCAGGCAACCCATGTTGGATTTTCTGTTGTTCTGGTATGCTGTTTGGTGGCAAGGTCTTTCTGTTATCAAGATCCTGGTCTCTTCTCTCTTTAGTCTAGTGACAGTGGAGATGATGGAAGGAGAAGAGGGGTGTGTATGTGTTTATGTCATATATGTGACTGCAATGGAGGAAGTGTTCTTTCCATTGCTTTTGGCTGAGATTCCCTCTTTTTGTAGCTGTAACAGCAATGAGCATAAGAGAGAGAAAAAGAAAATAAATAAACAAAACTCCTAATATCTCAGTATTCTGCAATTTTGCTGCTGAATCCACATAAATCTTTGAGAGCAAGATTTCAGCTTTTAGTACAGTAGAAAAACAGTGTTGCTAAATAATTATCTTATTTGTGCTAAATAAATATCTTATTTCTCTTACAATAATGAGCATAAGAGAGAGCAAAAGGAAAAAAACTGCCTAATATCTCAGTATTTGGAGATTTTGCTGCCAAATCCACATAAATCTTTGAGAGCAAGGTATTTTTCTAAAAAATCATGTTTTCCATTTCAGCCCTTCGCACAGTATAAAAACATAGTATTGCTGAATAGATATCTTATTTGTCCAAAGATAAATGAGATCCTCCATTAAAAAATCTTAAGAAAGTATCCTCTATAACTAAGCCCTTAAATATATCTCAGACTACTTTTTTGAAATAAGATGTTCTATTTATAAGAAAAATATTAGCATAAAACTATTTCAGTTAATGCTAGTTTTTGATGCATAGCGAGATCATTGAACAGAAAAACTAGAAAAGGAGGCCAACAGATTTAATAGAGATGTTATATCTTGGCATATGCTCTCAGGATTGCAAATATGAAATGTCATCGTAACCTGTTTAAAGGCCATTGGAAAAAAGAATCCTCTTTGTTAAATTTTGGAGTTCATAACTATAAAAAGTAAGGTCCACTCCCCCTGTGTTATAAAAGGTGGAACTTATGTTAAAATTTCCAGTGAGCACTACACATGTTATATTAGTCAGCTACTGCTTGTGATAATGCTGCATAAAAATATAGACCCCAATGGTGAATACCATCAAGGGTTTGTTTTTCACATTCACGTGTCTGTGCATTGGATGAGGTGCCTTTGGCTTCAGACTTCAGGTTGTGTGGAGATCTGCTCCGTCAGTCTCCTCATTCTCCTTGGATCAAGGATGAGAAACCCAGAGCAAGCAGACTTTTGGAGAAAGCCTACCCCTGCCAGCAGATGTAAAACCTCCTCGTGCTTCAGGTCCGCTAACATTTTATTGATCAATGCAAATCGAAAACTAAGCCCAGGGCTAATGGAGAGGTGGAATATGGTCCTCTCATGAAGAAAGGGGGAACCATGGTAACAGAAGAGGGAGAAGAAGAAAGCAATAATCACTAGTTGACAACATAAACTCTAAATGTTTTTGTCTAAAACATTTCACTTGGAAGTTAAGATAACGCTAATGTCAAAGAAATATGAGTTTTAACAAAACTACATTATGACTTGTTAGTAAGAACATTTTTATTCCCAGATCAACATAATATTTAATACACTACACAGATTTTAAATGTATATATACATTTATAATTTTTAAAAGTTCAAAAAATAATATGTAATGCTTTTTGATAATTTTCTTAACATATCTAGTTAAACAGTTATGATGGTAAAACTCTAAAATGTAGTGGATTATATAAAATGAAATGTATTAAATTAACACATAACGTTCCAGGGTGATTGACCCAAGTCAGCAGAAGTATAATGGTATTCCACACAATTATTCAGAAACCTGGGGTCCTGGAGGCTCTGCCAGCCTCCAGGTCATTGTGGTTTTCCCCCATCCACCCTAGAAGGCCTAGGAATGGTTCACATCACTTAAACTTTCAACCCATAGAAACATCTAATAGCAATGCAGTCCAATGTGCACCTAGGAAAAAAGGGCAGGCTTACAGCTTAGTAGTCTCTGTAAAAATTGCTAAAAGTCAGTAAACTCCAGTTACTTAAAAATATTTGGCTCTTCTTGTTGGGAATATGGTGGAAAACTTTTTATCAGGAATTGCTTTATGTTGGGGTATGTATAGTTTTGCCAAATGAATAAAATATAATTATGTTAAAGAAAAAATGCTATCAATCAATTACTTTCTTTGACAATAATTATCTAAAATGTGAGAAAAGGACAAGGAAAAGTAAAAAGGAACAAGGTTCCTTAAGAAAATCTATAGTTTTTACTTTTTCAGGCACATTGCCTTGAACATGATATATGATGGCAAAGGTTTGCTGAATGGATTAGATTTCTTTAATAGAGACACAGTGATTTCATAACACATCATATATTTTTAAAATAAAACGACAAAGTTTGACCTGATGCAGTTCTAAGCTAAGATTGCTATGGCAAAGTATTTTAGCATGAAAAGAAACCTAAATCATTAGAAAACCTTTCTTCTTTTTATCTCCTTTCCTTTCCTTTTTTTTACCTTTTAAAAAAATTATAAAAACCAATGACAATTTATCTCAGGACATTGCAAAACCTACTCTTTAATTGCTTACATTTGAATTATGACTGATTACATGGGCTTTTTTTCCCTACAAAATCTGGGACATTTATACTGTTTCTTTTGTGTAGGTTTAAATTTTGGTGCACTATGATATTTGGTAATGACAAGCTCTTGAATGACACTCTAGTTCTAAACAAATTGAAATAAATAACATTTTTATGGCTCAGACACTTCAAAATATGTGTCCAGATTTAACTGACATAAATAAAATGGTATGTTTTCTAAAGCTGTGTAACTTGTATCAAACTTCTATTCACAGTGAGGAAGCAGTGCTTCAGTTTCAGATAGAAGAGGGCAACCATCTTTTTTCTTTGCTTTAATTTTACTGTGAAACAAGAAGGTTTAAACTATTTTCCCCAAATGTAGCCATTCTAAAATATTCAGTGTTAGCTATGCTTTTTCTCCTCTATTTTAAAATACTGTCACATGTAAATTCTTTCAGAAATGGAAACGCCATCCAACAATGCAAAAAAAAGAGCAAAGTGAGTCATGTTTTACATAGAAAGATCACAAATTTATTCTAGCTTTAAAACAGATACAAAGTTGATATATAAATTTAATTATATAAGTATTTTCCTCCATGGAATTACCTTTGAATTAACTTTCAATATATTAAGTAGTAACAGAGCAAGAATTTTAAAGCAGCAAATATATTAGCATATTCAAATACACTCAGATGGGACAATTTGCAAAATGTTTATTTTCAGACATTCTTTGCTCTTTAGATATTTCATATTTCAT
Organism: Plecturocebus donacophilus; assembly: GCA_004027715.1. Lineage (NCBI taxonomy): Eukaryota > Metazoa > Chordata > Mammalia > Primates > Pitheciidae > Plecturocebus > Plecturocebus donacophilus. The sequence continues at coordinate 2,481 of PVKP010037358.1, read as the reverse complement.
GCATGTTTGACCTAGAGGAAGGCAAAGAGGCATTATCTGAAACTATGAAGTGACTATTCCAAAGGGCAGACTACTCCTAGAAAGATATTCACATTCCTCAAGAATTATGCAGCCATAATGGAATCAACAACAGAATGATTTCCTGATCACTACCCTTCTTCCTGCTTTGCCCTGAATAAGTCATATTCATTGCAGCCTGTATTTATTCTCCATCATCAGGCAACTGATACGGACTGAGTCATCACAACATGCCTCACCATATAATAATATTGTTATACATTAATATATTCCAGTATATAATTATCTTCAATTAAGATTATATTATTATGTTATAATAGGAAGAACTTACTCTCCAAGAATGTACATTAATTGAATCAAATTGTTAGCCATTTTCTAGCCCTTTTGTACATACTTAACACATTGTTGAAAGTATTTATCCATATCCTTAAAACACAGCCTAAGGCTGCCTTAAATATAACATAAAATACACACGCGCACACACACACACACACACACACACACAAATTTGTCTTGTTCTTCTTCAGATTTCTGTTATTAAAACTTTCTCTAAGCCTCATTTTACTCATCTGTAAAACAAAAACTCTCAGCTTGGTTTTTCTCATATAATTTATACATTCATTCATAATACATTGCTAGAATAACTTTTTAGGATTAACATGTAGGAGGGAAGAAAAACAAATACATATACTGAAAAAAGTCACAGAGAAGGGGAAAACTGCTTGATTGTAGTTTAGAATGGACATATTTTTCTAATTCAATTCTTTAAATATTGGAGTGCCCATTCTATGAAAATCTCCATGTTTCTTCTTTTTTTTTTAACAATACTTTTCTTCCTTGCTAATTATATCACAATATATTCAGTGTTAGCCAGAAAATCTAGAATTATCCTAGACTTCACTTTCTCTCTTACCTTTTCTGTCTAGTGCGACTATTTCAAACACAATTCTCTTTTGGTGTCTCTTCTCCCTGTCTACCCACGTTGTCCTCATTACTCAGTGTTTCAGTTGGGCTGTCGATGAATTTCCTCACCGGGTTCCTCATCACCAGATTCTTTCAGGAATTATAAACACTTCCTACCCCTCCTTAAAAATCTCTGTTGGTGTTTCATTGACTCCATAAAAAAAGTGTCCTCTGAAATATGAGGCCCTTAAAACATGGTTCCTGTCTAGTTCCAGTGTTTCTAGTCTCATTCCTTGCCGTTCTCTACACTCACCCTCTCTCCCCCATCCTCGGCATTGTTGGGCATCATAAGATTCCAGACTTTTAAATTTCAGATCCCTTTCATTGCCTGGAATAGTATCCACATCGCTTTGAGTACTAATTATCTATATTCAGCTTAATTTTTGCCGTCACTGTTAAGCCATTTCTGATTCCTACGAGAACTGAATTGTTAAAGAATCTGTGTTTCACAGCCATTTATTTTGTATAGTACATTAATTGAGAACTTAGATTCTGAAGATAAATTACTTCTGTTTTCTTATAGGCCCTAGCGTTTAACAGTTGTGACAATTTGTTAACCTCTCAGCATTTCTATTTCCTCCCATGTAAATTAGGGCAACAGTAACACACCCATTTATTATTTCTGGAATAAATAAAATAATTCCTTAGAGTCATGCAATAGTTCCTGGGAGATGGTAATATTACTGGCCTTACTTTATCTACTTTGATCTACTGGTTCCCACTAAATTTTCCGAACCCTGGTCTCTGAAACCATGTATTCCTCTTCTTCCAATCGCCATTGCTGAGCAAAGGCTCTATTACATAGTAGGCATTCAAATATTTATTTGAGGCAGTGATAAAATAAGGAACATAAGCACCATAAGGCACTAAAATATGCTATGGCATGTCAAATGAAAGCCACTGGTTCATAAAAGTACTCATGAGGAGGCAGCATTTTATGTAGAACTTAAAGAAGGGAGCCATTCATTATAGGGAGACCCAAGAGAAGAGATCACGGTGATCAATGACAAAGTGAAGCATAACATAGTCTAATTTCAGTGGCACATAGATTAAACTTATGAAACAAATATATATTATAAAGGTCTTGAATGGTGGAAAGAACTTTGTTTCACTGCAATTCACAGATTTGGGGCAGGAAGTATATATACATGATTATAAAGATGTTTGTGAGTTAAAATTAATTTGCCAATTGATTTGTGTTAAAAGATCCTGGAAGAACTTATTCTAAGATGGCTTGAAAATTTGAGCCTGAAGCATTTGAAAAGTAGCTATATTTAATACTACCTACGTTCAGGGAGACCAGGAACAGGTATTCATTCTGGGATAAGGGATAAGCTAAATTTTGATTTTTTTTTCTTACTATATCAATGTTAGGGTGAACATATTGACAGAAACACATATCTGGACTTCAGAAGAAATATGTGGGAATCAATGATATGGAGAAAATAGTTGATGTTGTGAGTACTGAAGAAATTAAGAAAGAAGTAAAATGAAGATGAG
>PVKP010037357.1:0-13823 GCA_004027715.1 Plecturocebus donacophilus | reverse complement strand
CTCCCTCAGATTCCTGACCCTGAGAAACTCCTCACAGGGAGAAGACAAGAGTGTAGGGACGTCTCCTTTGCACTCAGGTCCTGGCAACGGCACCGCAGCCCTGGGCCCATGGCGGAAAGGAGTCCCTGACGTGGCCGCGATTACAGACAGGGAGTCCACGGAGCAAGCAGTGGGAAGGGTTATGGGGGACAGAAGTCTTACCTCGTGGTGGAGTGGCTCCCTGATTTGGCTTTGGGTGGAGGAGTCAGTTTCCCCTAGGAGGGGTCTTACAACTCCTCCTGGGTTTCAGCACCACTTGTAAGGTTTATTGTTGAATTAAAGTGAGGAAACCAAGGCCAGTATAAGAAAAATTAAGTTCCAATGTATTTGGCTCCCAGGCAAGGTTCTATGGTCCGGGGAAGGGGGCCCAGAGAAGTCACGCTTGACTTCCTGAGGTGGGGGATTTTATAGCGAGTGAGGGTGTCTTGATTGGCTGTGAGGGAACAGGACGTGGTCGGGGCAAGCTACTATTGGTAGGTAGGCGGGACTGCTGGTGAGTGGGCTGTCCATGAGGAGTGGGGCCAGCTGCTATTGGGCAGGGTTTGGCGGAGTTTCTTTTAAATTTTGGTGGGGTTTTCTAATGGCAGGCTAGGTGCCGAGTGCAGAGTCTGGTGTTGAGTGCAGATTTGAGTGCGAAGTGGAGAAGGGGGTGTGGGCTAGGTGCCGAGTGCAGTCTGGTGTTGAGTGCAGATTTGAGTGCAGAGTGCAGAAGTGGGCATGGGCTAGGTGCCGAGTGCAGAGTCTGATGTTGAGTGCAGATTTGAGTGTGGAGTACAGAAGTGGGCGTGTCGAGAGCAGGGGCGGGCATGTCCAGCCTCCCAGCAAGGCAACCAGCCGTACAATGACTACCAAGTATTCCACTCCGTTGTCTACCATAAAAGTCATTGGGTGGCCCCCGACCTTCATTCTGACCGTTGGCTCTCAGGGGCCAAGTTTCATAGAGCCCAAGCCATCCTAGTCTGAGTCCATCCTGGCCAAGCCGATCAAGTGGGCCTGGCTAGGCTCTGGCTGGTATCCTGCCTTCCTTTGGAGGGTGCCCCACCTGGGACCGTCCGCTTGGGACACTCGTTTTCCCAATGTCCCACCTCCTTGCAGTATGCACACTGGTCTAGCTGCAAGGGAGGGTGCTCAGATCTCCCCACTTTGCATGGGGGAGCCGTGCACTGGGTTGAATCGGGACTGCCAAGAGCTGCTGCCAGGAGTGTGGCCTTCTGCCTCATCCATCTGTCCGCCTCCTTCTGTGTCTGCAGGTCTCGATTTGCGTAGACTTTGTGGGCAATTTCCAGTAGCTGGGTGGCATTCATTCCTGCAAAGCCCTCCAAATTCTGCAGCTTCCAGCAGATGTCTGGGGCTGACTGAGTGAAGAAGGTGGCACTGACTATCCACATGTTCTCCGGTGCCTCTGGGTCGAGCGGGGTCCAGAAGGCCTTGCAAAGATGCTCATAGAAGTCACCAGGGGCCTCATCTGGCCTTTGAGTGACTTCTGTGGTTTTCGACATATTGGTTGGTTTCCTTCCTCCCGGATTCCTATGAGGACCTCCCCAAAGCCCTGGAGGGAGGCTCTCCCTGCCTCGGAGTTAAAGTCCCAGTTTGGCTTTATGTCAGGCGCAGCCCCCTTAGCCCACCAGGCTGGGTCCAGAGTTTCTGCCGGGCCCTGTCCCGCAAGCCACTTTCGGGCCTCAGTCAGGATGCGTCTACGCTCCTCCGTATTGAACACTGTGAGGAGGAGTTGGCGACAGTCATCCCAGGTGGGCTGGTGCGTTTGGAAGATAGATTCTAAAAGGTCAATCATGGCCTGAGGCTTTTGTGAGTATGCCGGGGTGTGATGCTTCCAATTCAGGAGGGCAGTAGTACTGAAAGGCTGGTAATAATGGATGGACCTCTCCGACTCTACTGTTCCATCATTCATGACGGTTGGGGACCCCCAACTGCAGTGGCATCTGCTGAGCTGGCTGTGATGACCGCAGGTGTCTGGCCAAAGGAGTCTGGGGCTTCTCAGGCTCCGAGCTGACTGCACCAGGCTCCACAGTTTCTACAGATGAGTGGGGAAGGTGGGGGCAGATATCAGGCAAAGCTGGTGGTCTGGCAGCTGACGGTGCCGGACTGGCATAAGGTGGTGGCAGCTCCTCTTCAGGGTCGCCCTGATGAATGGGTTTCTTGGGTCCCTTGATTGCTTGGGCCACAAGAACCTTACACTGTCCCTTCCTGCCAGTGCAGAATCAGATCCAAGGCGGAAGGGTCTGAGCTATCTCCAACTAGGAATCAATATATGGGAACTGGTCCAGGTGGTCAGGGTTACGGGTCACAGCCTTCCAAACAGTCTGCACCTTAGAGTGCCCTCTGGTGGCCAACGGATGCTAAGTGCCGGTCACTCACATGCAGAGGGTTTTTAGCCTTCCTGGGGTCATTTTAACCCCATAATCTCCAGAAAAGCCCTTCCTGAAGTTTTTGACCATACAATCTAGGACTGTGGGCTTAGACTGGCTTTTCCTCATGATGTGTGTCCCCTCTTGAATGGTGACGCAAGACAGACAAAGGAGGGTTGTCCCCTGAAGGACCACTCAGATGCCCACCTGGCTGCGCCCTTTGTGGGAGCTTAGGCACCTCTTAGCAGTCAGCGGGTCGATATAATCCCCTGACTCGGATCGAGCTCAGCTTGCGCTCAGCTTGATACCGCCATAAGCCACATGAGGATCGCCACGGAAACGCAGGCTCGGGCCCTGTGGACCTCCGTAGTTTGCACTGTGGAGCTACAGATTGGAGGTTCAAGAGCAGGCTCTTGAGCTCCCCCAACACTCAAACACTCACGCAGAAGTTATCACATTCCCACCCTAACCCGAGAAATCCACCTGCTGTCTCCAAATGGAGACCCCCCCTGCCAGGAGGTGATCAGGCTCCCCTTCTGTCCATAGATAGGCCTGCCTAGAGTTGGGTCCCAGGACCTTACCTTATCCGGAGTTCCCCTCAGTTCAGTCTGTCTCCCCTGCGATTCTGGCGAGCGGCAATGCCGGAGCAGCAGCAGTTCCCTTTCCAGGGAAGGAGGCCCTGTAGAAGCTTACAGGGGGCCCCCTGCCTCGTTCCCCAGTGGGGGACAGGTAAGCTGTCCTTCCTTTCTGACCCCAAACCAGTGGCTCAAGGGGCCAGCACAGTTGAGTTTTCCAGTCAGGGAACCAAATGTTGCAGAAAATTTTACCTGACAAGAAACCCAAGTGGCACTCAGGGAAATAGAGGAACATTCTTTATTATGCTGGCGGTCCCAGAAGGGTTCACACCCAAAAGTCTGGACCCCCACTAAGAAAAGTACACAGTTTTTATAGATAAGGGGACAAGGGAAGGAACTCATAACTTTTAGACAACACAGCAGTTTTTTTTAAGGCTTTTCAGCTAGTAAACAAGCTGAGGTACAGAAGTAGAAAGAGGTAGTTACTAGCAGAAAAGCAGGGGCAGTTTTAGAATAGTGAAGTTGCTGACTATGTGCTAACAAAATCCTGGGCAAAATTTCCTCTTCATCATGGCCTCAGGAAACTTACAATCATGGCAGAAGGGGAAGTGAGGCATGGCTTACATGGCTGCTGGAGGGAGAGAGAAGGGGGAAGCCCAGACATTTATCAAGCAACCAGATCTCCTGAGAACTCTCCATCAGGAGAGCAGCTTGGGGGAAACCACCCCCATGATCCAATCACCTGCCAGCAGCTCTCTCCCTCAACATATGAGGATTACAAATAGGCTTACAATTCTTGCAAGTAGGCTCTGTGGCGCAATGGGTAGCACATTGGACTTCTAGCCTAAATCGAAAGGATTACAATTCCAGATGCAATCAGTTGCAAGTACCTCATACTCTCCTCCCTTTTGGAACTCGGGAAAAGCCTACCAGCATTAACATCAGCACAGAACTTAAGTCTGATAAGCATTTACAATCTATTCTCTCTGAAGCCTGCCACCTGGAGGCTTCATCTGCACGATGAAATTTTTTTTTTTTTTTTTTTTTTTTGAGACAGAGTTTCACTCTTGTTGCCCAGGCTGGCGTGCAATGGTGCGATCTCGGCTCATCGCAACCTCCACCTCCTGGGTTCAAATAATTCTCCTGCCTTAGCCTCCAGAGTAGCTGGGATTACAGGCATTCACTACCACACCCTGCTAATTTTGTATTTTTAGTAGAGACGGGTTTCTTCATGTTGGTCAGGGTGGTCTGAAACTCCTGACCTCAGGTAATCCGCCAGCCTCAGCCTCGCGAAGTGCTGGGATTATAGTCATGAGCCACCATGCCTGGCCTGACAGGTTTCGATTTAGAAAGTTTATTTTGTCATGGTTAAGGGCATATTCGTCCTTAACAGTAGCCTCAGGAGATCCTGACCACATGTGTCCAAGGTGGTTGAGGTACAGCTTGTTTTTCTATTAATACATGTATTATGTCTCCCCAAAATGTATTAATATAGAAGTATGTTGTACCCCAACCACCTTGGACACATGTGGTCAGACTGTGTCCACCACACCTAGCCTGAGACGCATCCATCCTCCTGAGGCTGCTGTAAGGATGGATGCATCTCAGGCCAGTGTGGTGGCTCATGCCTATAATCCCAGCATTTTGGGAGGCCAAGGCGGGTGAATCACCTGAGATCAAGAGTTTGAGACTAGCCTGGCCAACATGGTGAAAGTTCGTCTCTACTAATAAGAAAAAAAAAATTAGCTGGGCATGGTGGTGCATGCCTGTAATCTCAGCTATTAGGGTGGCTGAGGCAGGAGAATTCCTTGAACCCAGGAGGTGGAGGTTGCAGTGAGCTGATATCACATCATTGCACTTTAGTCTGGGCGACAAGAGTGAAACTGCCTCAAAACAAGAACAAGAAACCTATCTCAGATACTTTTGAGTTCACATTCCTAAATGGCAACTGGTATCTCTCTGAATCTTCCAAAGGTTTGGGAATCAGGGTTTCTAATCCACCACTCTCTTCCCTCAACCTAACTCCTCCAAGGGCTGGCAGTAAATCCCTTGGTTTTAAAGCTCTTTCCCTGCATTTTGTGACCCTGATTTTATCTCCTCAATTCACAGCAACATTAAACATTATTTTTCCCTGGTGCTGTATTTCCAGCATCACTGGGTTCATTCTAGCATGCCCCTTTATTTCTAACTTTTTTCAACTCAGTGAGAAATAGGCACTATCTACAACATATATTGTAGGTAATATAACAACATATATTCTAACATGTAAAGTAGTTTCAGAATTGCTAATCCATACCCTAATGGGGAAAAACGTCCACTAGAATAGAGTGTGTGCATTTCTTGAGTTACAATATTCAATCAAAACACTGTTTTCCAAAGTGACTTAGGTAAGATCCTTTCATCCTCATCCTCTTCGGTAGGATTAGGTGATACATTTCTCGTATATTCATTTATCACCATCTATTTTCACTGAATTTCTCCAGCATCTTGGTTGATTTTTTAAAATTTGCACAAAGGAAAATTTACTCTTTGCGGTTTAGGTTCAGTGGGATTTGACAACTATCTAGAGTCACATGTCCACCTCCACAGTGACAGAGCTATGTCATCACCCCACTCTCTCATGCTACTCACTTCATAGTCAACTCCTTTTCTCATCCTCTTCTTTGGTAACCACTTATTTTCTGTCCCTATAATTTTTTTACAGTGTTATATAAATACTATCATATAATATGTAGCCTTTTGGATTTAACTTCCTTCACTTAGAGAAATGAATTTAAAATTTATCCATATCGTGGTGTGGACCAAGAGGTTGTTCCTTGTATTTGACAACAGGATTCTGTGTTTTGGCTGCTCCATAGTTTTTTTTTTTTTTTTTTTTTTGAGGGAGTTTTGCTCTTGTTGCCCAGCCTAAAGTACAATGATGCAATCTTGACTCACTGCATCCTCTGCCTCCCGGGCTCAAGAGATTCTCCTGCCTCACCCTCCTGAGTAACTGGAATTGCAGGCATCCATCACCACGCCCAGCTAATTTTTTGTATTTTTAGTAGAGATGGGGTTTTACCATTTTCTCTCAAACTCCTGACCTCAGGTGATTCACCCACCTCAGCCTCCCAGAGTGCTGGGATGACAGGTGTGAGCAGCTGGCCTCACAGTTTGTTTTCTCACTCATCCTTGAAAAGCATTTAGTTTAATTCTGTATTTTTAAAATTGTAAGCAAACTGGCTATAAACATCCCCCTTCCCCACAAAAAAGTTGTTAATTAAGACAGCCCTTGGGAGCTGCTGAAGGCCTGCTCTTTCTTGCTAACAGTCTTGTGAGAACCTGATAATGGGAGAGTGTGCTTTTTTGTGTCCTTATCTAGTTGGATAGAGTCTTTATTTTTTTATCTGTTTGCTAGGCGAAACATCTTATTGGTAAGATACCCTGTGAAATGTACAATGGAGTCTTTCTAAGATGCAGTTAGTTATGTCGGGTGCCCTGTACAATGGCTCTTTTTAAAAGTTTTTTTCCCTTATGTTCATAAACATTTCATGTGTGAGGAAAGCAGGGGATAACCAACTAACACTCTGCTGTTAAAAAAAAAAATGGGCCAGGCTCGTGTCTCACACTTGTAATCCCAGCAATTTGGGAAGACGAGGCAGGTGAATCACCTGAGGTCGGGTGTCCGAGACCAGCCTGACCAACATAGAAAAATCCTGTCTCTACTAAAAATACAAAATTACCTGACTGTGGTGGCACGTGCCTATAAATAATCCCAGCTACTCAGGAGGCTGAGGCAGGAGAATCGCTTGAACCCTGGAGGCGAAGGTCGCGATGAGCCAAGATCATGCCATTGCACTCCAGCCTGGGCAACAAGAGTGAAACTCGGTCTCATAAATAAATAAATGAACGAATGAATGAATGTTTATGGCTCTTTTTCTCTTATCTTCTCTAGGCACAGGCCCCTTATCAGAATGTCTTTGGGTTGAGGTTTCCCTTTGGAAATTTTACAGCGTGATATGTCCTCAGTCCATCCTCTATCTTTTCGTGATGATGTATTTCAGAATTGCTGGGGGCTGGCGTAGGTGCACCCAGCAGCTGTGCCTAGGAGGGTTTCATGAGTATCAGTCCCTAGGTCACTCCTCCCATAGGGATAGCCGGAAATGTAGAGGTGAGGGCTCCCAGGGCAGAAGCTGGAAGCCCTGGGATGGGAGGAGTCTCCTGGTTTACCCTTCATATGAAAAGCAAAGCCCTTGGGACACAGCTCTTCTCACCCCAAGTGTAGTTTGCATTTTATGGAGATACATGGTAGTCAGCCACTCAATTGCTGGTATTGAAGGTAAAGGATCAAAATCATCCCTGTTCTTTGGATTCTCTTAGCCTAGTTGTTCTGGGACCAAACTGAGGCTGGGGCTGCTTGTTCTCAAAGCCCAGTAACAAGATGCAGATGAAATGAGGAAGAGAGGTTTTATTTCTATAACCAGTTACAGGGAGAAGACCTGGAAATTATTGCCAGACCAACTCAAAATTACGAAGTTTTCCAGCGCTTATGCACCTTCTAAGCTGTATGCCTACGTGTAAGTGTGCATTCATCTAAAGATATAAGTGATAACTTCTTCTAATCTGTAACTAAGATCTGAGTCCTGAAACCTTCCTCTGAAACCTCAGTAAATTTACTTCATCTAAATGGGTCCAGGTGGTTACCCTTATCTTGTCCCTGTTTAATCATGGAGGTTTAGGGATTTCCTTTAGACCCTCAGTAAACTTGTTTGTGGAGACCTGGGGTTTGGAGGGGCAGTGCTGACTGAAAACAGACAATTCTGACTTAAAGTATCAGGTCAGGTTCTCCTGTCACCTGAGACATCCCCCTTCCCGTGCTGCTCAATGAAATGTTGCGTGACCACCCTCCCAGGAGACACTGCATTGTGTCTGTGTAGTAAATTTCTCAGATTTGTTTTTTATTGGATGATTTCAAATGAAGTTTGGGGGCATAGCAGAGAAAATACAAGGAGGGAAAAGAATTGGAGAAAACCTGTTTTCTGTTGTGGCTGCAGACCCCCAGTAAAACTTGTTTAATCCTAAACAGGTCCTGTTAAGAATTCCTTTGTTATCTTGTCATGCTTCAAGTCCCAGGAAAGGCCTGGGCAAAACTCTTGGTAGGCTTTTGTTATCTTCCAGTCTTTGTATAAGGGCCCTGGTTCTATCAGCTTTTTTTTTTTTTGAGATGGAGTTTTGCTCTTTTCACACAGGCTGTAGTGCAGTGGCACAGTCTCGGCTCACTGCTCATTGCGACCTCCACCTCCTGGGGTCAAGGAATTCCTCCACCTCAGCCTCCTGAGTAGCTGGGACTACAGGTGCCCACCAGCACTCCCAGCTAATTTTTTGTATTTTAGTAGAGACAGGGCTTCACCATGTGGCCAGTATGGTCTCCATCTCCTGACCTCGTGATCTGCCCACCTTGGCCTCCCAAAGTGCTGAGATTACAGGCGTGAGCCACCATGCCTGGCCTATCTGTCAGCTTTTAATATTTAACTTAACCACTCAGTCAGTGCTGAGACAGTTGTTATGGAGGCCTGTGTTAGTGAGACTTGGCCTGCCACATAGTAAAAGGTAAAAATCCTAAAGGAAAACCTGCCTCAATGATGTGATACAAGAACCTCATAAGCACACAGTGCAGTGTCTCCTGGTAGGTGGTCATACAACACTTCAGTGAGCAGCATGGGAAGGGGGATGTCTTAGGTGATAGGAGAACCTAAACTGATACTTGAGTCAGACTTGTCTGTTTTCAGTCAGCACTGCCCTTCCATAAATATTTCACCTTCAATAAATCTGTAAAGTCATTTCACATTTAATTTTTTAATTAACTTTAGAATGATCCTATCATTAGAGATTGAGAAAAACAAGAAAGAAGAGTTAGATTTCAGAAAACAAATTGTATATTTAGTCCCATATTGCATTTTTTTTTTGAGATGGAGTTTCACTCTTGTCCCCCAGGCCGCAGTGCAATGGTGTGATCTCAGCTTACTGAAACTTCCACCTTCCGGGTTCAAGCAGTTCTCCTGCCTCAGCCTCCCAAGTAGCTGGTATTACAGGTGCCTGCCACCACACCTGGCTCATTTTTTTTTTGAGATGGAGTCTCGCTCTGTCGCCCAGGCTGGAGTTCAGTGATGTGATCTTGGCTCACTGCAGCCTCTGCCTCCCGGGTTCAAGCAATTTTCTGCCTCAGCCTCCCAAGTAGCTGGGATTACAGGAGCCTGCCACCATGCCCAGCTAATTTTTGTATTTTTAGTAGAGATGGGGTTTCACCATCTTGGCCAGGCTGGATACTTTTTGTATTTTTAGTAGAAATGGGGTTTCATTATATTGGCCGGGCCAGTCTCAAATTCCTGACCTCAGGTGATCTGCCTGCCTTGGCCTCCCAAAGTGCTGGGATTACAGGTATGAGCCACCCTGGCTGGCCTGCATTTTTTTTTTTTTTAATCTTTTTTCCCCCAGAGCCTATGTAGTAAATTTCTTGGGTCTGTTTTTTATTGGATGATTTCAAATGAAATTCGGGGTCTTAGCAGAAAAAATACTAGGAGGGAAAAGAATTTGAGAAAACCTGTTTTCCATTATGGCTACAGAAAAAAATAAATTTTCATGAGAAAGTGTGGGAGGTACATTGATGAATTATAAAGACTTAGCAAAACTTTAGTTCCTCTCCTTTGTAGGGTGGAGAATTGGGGACTTACAAAGACTTAAGAAAACTTCAGTTCCTCTCCTTTGTAGGGTAGAGAATTTGGGACAGTGGGTTAACTTTTTTTCCTTTTATGTGCATTTGGCAGATTAATGCTAAGTTCTGTGGGAGAGGAATTTGCAACAGCTGAGGAACTGAAACGTTGTTAGTTTACTAAATAATTTATTATGGAAGTAGAAATTAAATATTTGTCTGAAATGGGTACTTAGGCTTTTCCTGTTGAGCTATAACATATAAATGCCTTACAATTTCCTTCCCTCCTATAAATACACTGAATTGGAGTGATTTTGCTGCATTCATGAAGCATGGGTTGTCTGTCACCCAGGCAGGAGTAATCATGGCTTGCTATAGCCTCAAACTCCTGGACTCAAGGAATCCTTCTATGTCAGCCTCCCAAGTAGCTGAGACTATAGGCACATACCACCATGTGTGGCTTTTTATTTTTATTTGTAGAGATGAGATCTCACTATATTGCCCACAGTGGTCAGTCATTACGTTGTCCACTGAACTCCTGGCATCAAATGATCCTCCCACATCACCCTCCCAAAGCACTGGGATTACAGGTGTGAGCCATCATGCCCAGATTATATTTTGTTTTTAAATATCCATGTAAGGCATATAAGGGTAAGTGAGCAGCCTTGACTAGTGCATTAGCCTGAGGGCAGAGACTCCAAGCTAAGGCCAGTTGTAAGCACAAAAAAGGAGATCCTTGAAGACCCAGTTCAGTTGCTTCTTTCTGGAAGCCTCTGCAGGTGTCCCAGCCTGATCACTCAGACGATGAGGAAAGCCCTGTGTACTGAAAAGGGCTGAAATTCCACAGGCAGAGTAGCTAGGGTGATGCCCTGTCTGAGGTATATATTATTGCTGTGGGGCTGTTGCTAGACATTCTCAGGGATGATAAATTGGGATTTAGAAGAAGTGACTTCATTCTAAAGGAGTGCAAAAGAGGGAAAAGGGAGAAGCATCAAATATAAGATCTGCAAACATTTCAAAGCTGGGGCAGAAAAGTGTTCTTTCTTTCCAACAGAAGAGCAAACAAGGTTAGAAAGAAAGTGGGAGGGGGAGGGCAGGATGGAGGGTGAAAATCACATTCTAGATCAGAGCATGTTTGACCCTGCCTTCAGCCTGTTTTTTGCAGGGCCCATGAAGGAGAGGTTGTGTGCTGGCTCAGGCTGAGGGTACTTCAGATTTCAAGGGTCTGGATGAAGGAAAGAAATTTAAGCAATGTTTACAGTATATTGTTGAGACTGATTAGTGAAGACACAGCTGTTCCAGTAATAATTTATGAGACAGAGAATAGGTATTTGGACAGTGTTTATCTGACCTTGTTCTAGGTAAAAAATGGATGTAGTCTAAGTATTGTAGAGGTTGTTACATTGCATTTGGTGCTTGTCCAGAACACAGTGGACTGGGTGGTGGAGGAGTTGGAATAGTATCTTTAAAATCATAGCTATTTACCACAATTATAGGGCTTGGATAAAATTCAGTATCCTCAGCAGCTTCATTTTGCATTCATTCACTGACTTGGTTTAATCAGAGTGTAAGTTGCACAAAATGAGAAATTCTGTCGGGAAGCGATTTAGAGAAAAACACTTTTTGGTTCTACCTGCTGGACAAAGGTTTATGAAGATGAGAGCTTATTTGGGTCTGTGATATAATGAAAACTATATGTAGGCTTTGTCCCTAGTTTTGTTATCCCCAACAAGCTCCTTTTAAAGCCAGGTGTGGTGGCTCACACCTGTAATCCCAGCACTTTCAGAGGCCGAGGTGGGTGGATCACTTGAGGTCAGGAGTTTGAAACCAGCCTGGTCAGCATGATGAAACCCCATCTATACTAAAAAATACAAAAATTAGCCGGGCATGGTGGCACAGGCCTGTAATCCCAACTACTTGGGAGGCTGAGGCAGGAGAATCGCTTGAACCTAGGAGGCAGAGGTTGCAGTGAGCCAAGATTGGGCACTAGTATGGGCATTAGGGCAATGCTGGCCTTCTAACATGAATTAGAAAGTGTTCCCCCTGCTTCTCTTTTCTGGAAAATATTATATAGAACTGATTTCATTTACTTAGTTCTATTTTTATGGTTTTTTTTTATTGTGTCTTTTAAGGAATTGATTCATCATGTTATTTATCAGATCAATGGGCATGGAGTTGTCCTTAATATTCCTTGATGGTTCTTTTAATGTTCATGGGAATCTTAGTGATGCCTGCCCTTTTGTGAATTAGCATGGGTGTTTATCAATTTTATTCACTTCAGAAAACCAGGATTTGGATTTGTTGATGTTTTCCAGTTTGCAGTTTCATTAATGGCTTCTCTCACTGTTGTTTTCCTCTCCTTAATTTACATTTATCTTGCTCTTTCTCTAATTTCCTGGAGTGAAATTTAGAGCATTGATTTTAGATCTTTACTTTCAAGAGTTTGCATTTAATTATTCAAATAGCCCTCTAAGCCCTCCCATTGCTGTATTCTAAAAATTTTGCTAATTTTTTTTTATTTTTGAAATATTTAAGTATCTCTGGAGAATTGTCTGTTGCATATTATAGAAGTTTGTGGTTTAAATATTTACTTTCTGGAGCCTTTTAACTATGATTCTGTTACTGATTTCTAGCTTAATGCTAATACGGTTTGATTTCATACTTTATGGAATTTTTTTTTTTTTTTTTTTAGAGAGAAAAGGAGAAAGAAAGAGCAAAAGAAAGAAAAAAAAAGAATGAAAGAGAGGAAGAGGAAGAGAAAGAGGGAGAGAGAATGGGATTCTTGTTTTATTGCCCAGGCTAGAATACAGTCTAAAAATGGGTATTCAGAACCTCTTTTATGCCAATAATTGTGCTTAACAGTGGAGACAGGAAGGAATAGGGGATGAAAATAACAAATAAGCAGCCAACCAATATTTTATTTAAACCTGTGAAATGCTATGCAATTGCTGAGGAGTGATTTACTTCCAATTATGTGCTCACTTTTAAAATAGGTATAATATGATACTGAGAAAAATGTATGTTTTGTGGATTTGGGGAGGAGAGTTCTGTAAATATTTGTTAAGTTTACTTGTTCCAGGTCTGAGTTCAAGTCCTGGATATCCTTGTTAATTTTCTATCTCGTTGATCTGTCTAATATTGACAGTGTAATGTTAAAGTCTCCCACTATTATTGTGTGGGAGACTAAGTCTCTTTGTAAGTCATTAAGAACTTGCCCTGTATATCTGGGTGCTCCTGTAATGGGTGTGTATATATTTAGGATCGTTAGCTCTTCTTGTTGCATTGATCCTTTCACCATCATGTAATGTCCTTCTTTGTTTCTTATGGTCTTTGTTGTTTTAAAGTCTGTTTTATCAGAGACAAAAATTGCAGCTTCTGGTAATGCTAGCTGGCTGTTTTGCCCATTAGTTGATGTAGATTCTTCATTACGGTGATGCCCTTTACCTTTTGGTATGTTTTTGGAATGGCTGATACTGGTTGTTGCTGTCTATGTGTACTGCTTCTTTCAGAAGCTCTTGTCGAGCAGGCCTGGTGGTGATGTAATCTCTGAGTACTTGTTTGTTCGCAAAAAATTTTATTTTTCCTTCACTTATGAAGCTTGGTTTGGCTGGATATGAAATTCTAGGTTGAAAGTTCGTTTCTTTAAGGATGTTGAATGTTGACCCCCACTCTCTTCTGGCTTGTAGGGTTTCTGCTGAGATCTGCTGTGAGTCTGACGGGCTTCCCTTTGTGGGTAACCCGACCCTTCTCTCTGGCTGCCCTTAGCATTTTCTCCTTCATTACAACCCTGGTGAATCTGACAATTATGTGTCTTGGGGTTGCTCTTCTTAAGGAATATCTCTGTGGTGTTCTCTGTATTTCCTGGACTTGAATATTGGCCTGCCTTGCTAGGTTGGGGAAATTTTCCTGGATAATCTCCTGAAGAGTATTTTCCAGCTTGGATTCATTCTCTTTGTTACATTCAGGTACACCTATCAAACATAGATTAGGTCTTTTCCCATAGTCCCATATTTCTTGGAGACTTTGTTCATTCCTTTTTACCCTTTTTTCTATCATCTTGCCTTCTCGTTTTATTTCATTGAGTTGATCTTCGACCTCTAATATCCTTTCTTCTGCTTGGTCAATTGGGCTGTTGAAACTTGTGCATGCTTCGTG
>PVKP010037356.1:0-21708 GCA_004027715.1 Plecturocebus donacophilus | reverse complement strand
TGAAACCCCGTCTCTACTAAAGTACAAAAAATTAGCCGGACGTGGTGGTGCGTGCCTGTAGTCCCAGCTACTCGGGAGGCTGAGGCAGGAGAATTGCTTGAAACCGGAAAAACGGAAGTTGCAGTGAGCCGGGATCGCGTCACTGCACTCCAGCCTGGCGATAGAGCGAGACTCCGTCTCAAAAAAAAAAAAAAAAAGATTGTGTATAGAAACATAATAGAAATTAAATTGACTATTAAAAACAATTTTAATTTTAGTTTATTCCTTTCTTCCTCCATCTCTTTCTTTCATATATGTGTTTGTTCATTGCTAAAGAAAATTTGAGATATTGACAAGTACAGCACAAGGAGCAAATTAGTTAATACACTGGATTTTGTATATTATTGTATTCATTTTGTAACGCTAATCAGGAGAGACGTTGTACAAAGGAACAAGCTTTCTCAGGATCTTGAATCTGAGGCCTTCCCCTGCCCCTGATCTGAGATCGTCTATTACCTAGTAAGCATTTTGAAAACATAGGAGAACTCTAATCTCATTTGTGTTGTAGTTATAATAATCAACTTACAACTTCCACAGGGGGCTCAAGTTCTCACATAAATAACCAGTTATTTATGTCATGCAATGAAGTAAATAAAAATATGTTGAATCATATTGAACTAAAAGGTTGAAAGCCAGGAATATGTGTTTGGCATGAGTAGTCTGTTTAATGTAGATTTCTCTACATTTCAAATGTACCCTCGTAGGTCTCTGCATCAGAAATTATTGATATTTCTCTATACAATGGAGATTCATCATCCATTGTAGAAATGTATTCTCTCCATGATTATTAATCCTTACTAAAACCAATGTTTTCTTTATTTTAGAGTTCAAAGCTTAATCAGACTTGTATTTATAATGTAATTAGGAAAGAGACTTGGTGTTCCTGAAATGACTCATTTTAGCATAAAAGGTTGAAAGATTTAGGGAATTTCTGTGACTATTGAAGTATCTAATGCAAAAAGATATTGACAGTTAGAAAATAAGAACTGTTAGATAATGCAAGAATTTAACACTCAGAAAATTTGATACTATAAAAAACAAGGAACTTTGGGAAATAAAGTGGATTGCTAAATTTTATCTATGTGAATGACAGAGGAATTAGTGATAGCTCTATAAACTTACAACTAAAAGAGACTGTTTTGGTACTTTTTGCTAACTAAAACTCAGAGCTAGAATTCCTTTTATGATCACCTAAAATTTTAGTATGCTTGTCTTTAAACTGGGGTGGTTTGAGTGATGGCGGTGGAAAATGACAAACTATTTGTGATGTATTGGTATCATATTCTCTTGAGTTAGTTCATATTATCCTGATTCATTGCACAATTAGTCAGTGGTCTTAAGCAAAGGGAACACTTTCTGGGGATTAGCTACCAAAAGAGAATTTAAGTAGTCCACCCAATTGAACTATTAAGTAGACATTACTTGATTTGTATGTTTTTTGTTTAGTTTTGTTTCAAATGCTCTGCTTAGTTTTCTGGTTGTATTGTGCAGGAAGAAGAAATGTTAAGAGCACAATATTTGATACAATCACCTGATAGTGAAGATGATGGATTTCTACATAGTATTTCATTGAAGTACAGAAACATGACTTTGGAAGAATTGTGATATGTTGGATAAGCATAGAGATGTTGAGAGCAAAATTATTTCATTGTTACTTAATCTGAAATTGGAATTAACCTAATATTTTTCCCTCATATGAGATCCAGGTATCCTAGGGGAAACTGAAAAAGTGACTACAAGGTATGAGAATGAGAAAGTTATAGAATAAGTAGAATCCTTTATTCATTAGAGCCACATTTTTCTAATTCCATATATTTTATTTGAACATGTTTTTCCCATATCCAATAGGTTTTCTTTTATTTTATTATATAAACTTTATAACATAATTTTTTTTTTGAGATGGAATTTCACTCTTGTTGCCCAGGCTGGAGTGTAATGGCACAGTCTCAGCTCACTGGAACCTCCGCCTCCTGGGTTCAAGTGATTCTTCTTCCTCGGCCTGCCAAATAGCTAGGATTATAGGCACCCACTACCATTCCTGGCCAATTTTTTTATATTTTTAGTAGAGATGGAGTTTC
Source organism: Plecturocebus donacophilus (assembly GCA_004027715.1). Classification (NCBI taxonomy): domain Eukaryota; kingdom Metazoa; phylum Chordata; class Mammalia; order Primates; family Pitheciidae; genus Plecturocebus; species Plecturocebus donacophilus. The sequence continues at coordinate 19,591 of PVKP010037356.1, read as the reverse complement.
ATGATGTTGGCCAGGCTGGTCTTGAACTCCTGATCTCAGTTGATCTACCCACCTCAGCCTCTCAAAGTTCTGGGATTACAGGAGCAAGCCACTGTGCCCGACTTGTAACATGATATTTTGATATATATACACATGTTGAATTGATTCCTACTATCCAGCAAATTAAAGTATCTATTATCTCACAGAATTATCTTTTCTTTCCAAGTGGTAAGAGCACCTAAAATCTATTGTCTTAGCAAAATTTCAATATACAATACTATCTTATTGACTATAGCCCTCATTCTGTGCATTAGTTAGATCTCTAGGCTTATTAATCTTACATAACTGCACATTTGTAGCCTTTGACCTACATCTCCCCATTTCTTCTCCCTTTCTGCTCTTGATCACCTCTTTTCTACTCTCACATTCTATGTAATCTATTTTTTTTATAGACTCCACACATAAGCTAGATTATGCAGTATCTTTCTTTCTGTGTCTGGTATATTTAACACAATGTCCTTCAAGTTCATCCATGTCCTGCAAATGGCAGTTATTTCCCTTTCTTTTAAGGATTAATAATATTACATTGTACATGTATACCACAATTTATTTATCTATTCATCCATTGATGGACATTTAAGTTGATTCCTTATCTTGGTGATTGTGAATAATGCTGCAGTGAACATGACAGTGTAGATTTCTCTTTAATATACTGATTTTTGGCCATACACCCAGAAGTGGGATTGATGGATCATATGGTAGCTCTATCTCTAACTTTTTAAAAAACTTCCATATTGTTTCCATACTAAGTGTAGTAATTTACATTCCCACCAACAGTGTTCAAGGGTTCCCTTTTTTCCACACCCTCTCCAGCATTTATTATCTCTTGTAATTTTGATAATACCCATTCTAACAGACGTGAGTTGATATCTCATTGCAGGTTTTATTTGCATTTTCTTGATGATTAGTGGTGTTGGGCACTTTATCATATATCTGTGGGCTATTTGTATGGCTTCTTTGGGAAAGTGTCTATTCAGGTCCTTTACCCATTTTTATAGCAGGTTTCTTTTCTTTTTTTTTCTTTTTTGCTATTTAGTTGTGTGAGTTCCTTATGTATTTTCAATATTACCTCTTATTGGATATATATTTTACTAATATTTTCTCCTCTTTTGTAGGTTGCTTTTTCATTTTGTTGATGGTTTCCTTTGCTGTGCAGAACCTTTTCAGTTTGATTTAGTCCTACTTTTTTATTTTTGCTTTTGTTGCCTTAACTTTTGATGTCACATTAAAAAAATCATTGCTAAAGCAAGCATCAAGAAACTTTTTCTCTGCTTTTTCTTCTAGTTGTTTTAATGTTTCAGGTCTTATGATTAGGTCTTTAATCCATTTGGAGTTAATTTTTGTGTAAAACAAGTGTCCAGTTTCAATCTTTTACACATGAATATCCAGTTTTTCCATCACTATTTGTTGAGGAGACAACCCCTTCTCTATTGTGGCTTCTTGGTGGCTTTGTTGAAAATCAGTTGAGTGCATATGCTTACATTTATTTCTGTGCTCTCTATTCTATTCTACTTAATTATTTCTTAAGTATTTTATTTTTGATGTTATTGTAAATTATATTTTTTACATTTTTTTTAGCATAAATTGTTATCAGTGTAAAGAAATGTAGCTGATTTTTATATGTTGATTTAGTATCCTGCTATTTTTCTGAATTCATTTATTATTTTTCAGTTTCTACAGTTTTTTTGAAGTCTTTAAAGTTTTCTACATATAGGGTCATGTCATCTGCAAATAAAGATAATTTTACTTCTTTCTGCCTGATATGGATACCTTATATTTATTTTTCCTTGTCTGATTGCTCTTGCTAGTGCTTCCAGTACTACCCTAAATGGAACTGACAAAAATGTGCATCATTGACTTATACCAAATATTTGAGAAAAAGCTTTCAGTTTTTCCCAATTGATTGTCATTTTAGCTATGGGCCTTTTATAAATGGCCTTTATTGTTTACTGAGGAAATTTTCTTCTATACCTATTTTATTCAGGTTTTTATCATAAAGTATGTAGAACCTTGTTGTATTTTTTACTGCATCTATTGCAGTGATCATGTGGTTTTTATCTTTTATTCTGTTAATGTGATGTACCACACTGATTTGAACATGTCAAATGAGCTTGTTCCCAGGGATGAATCCCACTTGTTCATGGTGTATAATCTTTTTGATGTGTTCTTGAATTCAGTTTGCTAGTTTTGTTTTAATGATTTTTGCATCAAATCAGAGATATTGGCCTGTAGTTTACCCTTAAATTTAGATAGGAAAAAGAAATGCCAATAGCTTTAATAATAATATTAATAACTATTTGCAACACACATGCATATACATTTTAGTCTTTCTTTTCTCTCTACAAATAATAATATATGGGACAAGTATAAACTCTTCCATGCTTCATTTACTTTATCTTATGAAATATGCATAGTAATACTTTTAGTGTCCAAAGGCAAGATGTTTTTAATGTCCTTTCTATTTCTATGACTTTTGATTCATAACTGACAAAATAGTAAGGGATCTTATTAAAATGTCATTTTCCTTGACCACACATGTTATTGCACCAACATTTTACAACAGTTTCTGATACAATTCTATTGAGCAGTGTCATTTTGAAATATGTGTTTTAATGAGTATTTAACTGAAAGATGGAAGCATAAGTTGAGTTATGACTTCTTTATCTTTAAAAAGTAAGTTAGTGTTTTGAATACTGATAATATAAGTTATTATCAGTATTAAAGGGTAAAGTAATATTTTATTGATTCTTATTTACAGTATATTCACCCATCATCATTAAATTAGGTCTCACTTTTTATAAAATGTTACATCTTCTTTAGTTACTAGACACAGAAAAAAAGATTATTTGCCTAAAACAAGAATTTAGATTATCCCCTCAGACCTAAGTTATATGTATGCATACAACTGGTCTACCTGTTTTAAAAGAACTTATATTCAACAGCAGGGAAGTTAGTGAATGGTTTTGCCCATATCTTTTAATACAAGGAATCATTAACAAACTGTCACCATGGTAATGCTTACAGAGAGACTGATACTTCCAGGCATCAGTCTATTCTGCTGCCGTGAAGATAGTGTAGCTGCTTAGATCCAGTTGATACTATGCTGGAAATTATTCTATCATAATTCTATCAATTGGAGTGTTTAGATACCCATGATTCCCTTGTAAGCACAATCAAATACCTCATAATAAACATCTGATTTGGTGGTAAATATTCCAGTTGGTAGATATTGTAATTTTATTTATGTTTTTATTTTTAATATATTTTTAATTTCAATAGCTTTTAGAGTACAAGTGGTTTTGGTTACATCATTGAATTATACATTGGTAAATTCTGAGATTTTAATGTGCTGTCACCTGAATAGTGTGCATTGTAACCAATATGTAGTTGTTTTATTCTTCACTCCTCCCACTCTCTCAGTTATGAGTCTTCAAAGTCTATGACATGACTATGTATGCCTTTGTGTACTGACAGCTTAGTTCCCACTTATAAGTGAGAACATTTGGTATTTGGTTTTCAATTTGTGAATTACATTACTTAGAATAATAATAATGACCACCAGCTGCATCCAATTTGCTGCAAAATATATTATTTAGTTCTTTTTCATGACTAGTAGTATTTTCTGGTATATATATATATACACACATCACATTTTCTTTCTAAAATTTTCTTAGGTTGGGGGTACATGTGAAGGTTTGTTACATACATTAACATGTATCACAGGCGTTTGTTGTACATATTATTTCATCACCTAGGTATTAAGCTGAGTACCCAATAGCTACCTTTTCTGCTCCTCTCCCTGCTCCCACCCTCCCTTCTCAAGTAGACCCCTGTGTCCTTTATTTCTTTGAGTTTGTAAGTTCTTATCATTTAGCTTCCACTTATAAGTGATAACATGCAGCCTTTGGTTTCAGCTCCAGCTCCATCCATGTTTCTGCAAAAGATATTTGTTTTTTTATGGCTACATAATATTCCATGGTGTATATGTACCACATTTTCTTTATCTAGTCTGTCATTGATGGGCATTTAGGTTGATTCCATATCCTTGCTATTGTGAAAAGTGCTGTAATGAACATTCACATGCATGTGTCTTTATGGTAGAAAAATTTATGTATATTTGGGTATATGCCTAGTAATGGGATTGCTAGGCCAAATGATAGTTGTGCTTTTAGCTTTTGGAGGAATCATTACACTGCTTTCCACAATAAACTAATTTACACTCCCACCAATAGTGTGTAAGTGTTCCCATTTCTCCAAAACCTCACCAGCATCTGTCATTTTTTAACTTTTTAATAATAGTCATTCTGAATCTTGTGGGATGGGATTGAATTGTGGTTTTGATTTGCATTTCTGTAATGATTAGTGATGAGGTTGTTTTTATTTCTCTTGTAAATTTGCTTAAATTCCTTATAGATGCTGGATATTAGACCTTTCTCAGAGACATAATTTGCAAATATTTTCTCCCACTCTGTATGTTGTCTATTTACTCTGTTGACAGTTTCTTTGGCTGGGCAGAATCTCTTAAGTTTAATTAGATCCCATCTGTCAGGTTTTGCTTTAGTCATAACTGCTTTTAGTGTCTTTCTCATGAAATCTTTGCCCATTCCTATGTCCAGGATGGTATTGTCTAAGTTGTCTTCCAGGGTTTTTATAGTTTTGGGTTTGACATTTAAGTCTTTAATCCATCTTGAGTTGATTTTTGTATATGGTGTAAGGAAGTTAGTCCAGCCTCAATCTTTTGTATATAGCCAACCAGTTATCACAGCACCACTTATTGAATAGGTAGTCTTTTCCTCATTACTTGTTTTTGTCAGCTTTGTCGAAGATCAGATGGTCCTAGATGTACAGCCTTATTTGTGGGCTCTCTCTTCTGTTCCGTTGGTCTATGTGCCTGTTTTTGTACTAGTACTATGCTGTTTTGGCCACTGTAGCCTTGTAGTATAGTTTAAAGTTGGGTAATGTGATTTCTCCAGCTTTGTTCTTTTTGCTTAGGATTTCTTTGGCTATTTGGGTTCATTTTTCATTCCACAAAAAATTTAATATAGTTTTTTTCTAGTTCTGTGAAGAATGTCATTGGCAGTTTTATAGGAATAGCATAGAATCTTCAAATTGCTTTGGGCAGTACAGTAATTTTAATGATATTGATTTTTCTTATCCATGTGCATAGGATGTTTTTCCATTTGTTTGTGTCTTTTCTGATTTCTTTAAGCAGTGTTTTGTAATTCTCATTGAAGAGATCTTTCACCTTCCTGGTTAGCTGTATTACTAGTTTTTTTATTTTGTTTGTGGTAATTATGAATGGAATTGCCTTTCTGATTTGGCTCTCAGTTTGGTTGTTGTTAGTGTATAGGAATGCTGGTAAGTTTTGTCCATTTACTTTGTATCCTGCAACTTTGCTGAAGTTGTGTATCAGCTGAAGGAGGTTTTGAACCAGGACTATGGGGTTTTCTAGATATACAATCATGTCATCTCCAAACAGAGATAGTTTGACTTCTTTTCTTCCTATTTAGATTCTCTTTATTTCTTTCTCTTGCCTGATTGCTCTGGCTAGGACTTGTGATACTATGCTGAATAGAAGTACCATATTTTCTTTATCTGTTCGTTGGTCAATGGCCCCTTAAGTCAGTTTCATATCTTTGCAGTTGTGAAACATGCTGCAATAAACATATGTGTGCATGTGTCTTTTTGGTATAATGATGTCTTTTTTTTTTTTTTTGATATGTATCCAGCAGTGGGATGGTGGATTGAATGGTAGATCTATTTTAGCTCTTTAAGGAATATCCATACAATTTTCCATAGAGGTTGTAATATTTTACATTCCTAGCAGCAGTGTATAAGTGTTCCTTTTGACATACATTCACTTCAACATCTATTGTTTTTTTGACTATTTAATAATAGGCATTCTTGCAGGAATAAAGTGTGATCTCATTGTGGTTTTATTTTGCATTTCCATGATGATTAGTACTGTTGTACATTTTTTCATATATTTGGTTTTCATACACTTGTATATCTTATTTTGAGAAATGTCTATTCATGTAATTTGTCCACTTTTTAATGGAATTATTATTATTATTATTATTACTTTTTGCTGATTTGAGTTCCTTGTAGATTCTGGATATTATTCCTTTGTTCGATGCATAGTTTGCAAATATATTCTCCTATTCTGTGGATTTTCTGTTTTATCTTCTGATTGTTTCTTTTGTTGTGCAGAAGCTTTTTAGTTTAATTTGGTCTCATTTATTTATTTTTGTTTTTGTTGCATTTGCTTCTGGGATCTTAGTTATGAATTATTTACCTGGTACAATGTCCATAAGAGTTTTTCCTAGGTTTACTTATAGAATGTTTATAGTTTTAGGTCTTAGGTTTCAGTCTTTTATCCACCTTGAGTTGTTTTTGTATAAGGTGAGGAATAAGGATCCAGTTTCATTCTTCTACATGTGGCTTGCTAGTTTTCCCAGCACAATTATTGAATAGGGTGTTGTTTCCTCAATTTCTATTTTTGTATGCTTTGTCAAAGATCAGTTGCTTCTAAGTATTTGGCTTTATTTCTGGGTTCTCTATTCTGTTTCATTGTTCTTTGGGCCTACTTTATACAAATACCATACTATTTTGTTAACTATAGACTTGCACTATTATTTGAAGCTGGTAATGTGATGCCTCCAGGTTTTTTATTTTTTTAAAAATTTATTTTTATTTTTATTTTATTTTTTTATTATTTCCTTAGGTTTTTGGGGAACAGGTGGGGTTTGATTACATGAGTAAGTTCTTTAGCAGTGAGTTGTGAGATTTTGATACACCTATCACCCAAGTAGTATACATTGTAATCAATTTGTAGTCTTTCATCCCACACTCCCTTCCCATCCTTTCTCTCAAGTCGCCAAAGTCCATTGTATCATTCTTATGCCTTTGCATTTTCATAGCTTAGCTCCTACTTATGAGTGATAACATATGATGCTTGGTTTTCCATTCCTGAGTTACTTTACTTAGAATAATGGTCTCCAATTCCATCCAGGTTGCTCTGAATGCCATTATTTCATTATGTTTTATGAATAAATAGTATTCCATGGTGTGTGTGTGTATATATATATATATATATATATATATATATCTCACAATTTCTTTATTCACTCATTGATTGATGGGAAGCTGGGTTGCTTTCATAGTTTTGCAATTGCAAATTGTGCTGCTATAAATATGTGTGTGCAAGTATCTTTTTCGTATGACTTTTTTTCCTCTGGGTACATTTGGGTTTGCTGGATTAAATGACAGTTCTACTTTTAGTTCTTTAAGAATCTCCATACTGCTTTTCATAGTGGTTGTACTAATTTATATTCCCACCAGTAGCATAAAAGTGTTCCCTTTCACTGCATCCCCACTAACTTTCATTTTTTTTTGTTTTTGTATACATATATATACAATGTATATATATACAATATATATGCACACTATACAATATATATATACACACTATATATATATACAATATATATACAATATGTATATATACTATATATATATATGTTTTATTGCACTTTAGGTTATGGGGTACATGTGCAGAGCATGCAGGATTGTTGCATAGGTACATACATGGCAATGTGGTTTGCTGCCTCCATCCCCCCCTGTCACCTATATCTGGCCTTTCTCCCCGTGTTATCTCTCCCCAACCTCCCTACCCCCAGCTATCCTTCCCTTAGTCATCCCCAACAGACCCCAGTGTGTGATGCTCTCCTTCCTGTGTCCATGTGTTCTCATTGTTCAACACTTGCCTGTGAGTGAGAACATGTGGTGTTTGATTTTCTGTCCTTGTGTCAGTTTGCTAAGAATAATGGTTTTCAGATTCATCTATGTCCCTACAAAGGATACAAACTCATCATTTTTTATGGCTGCATAGTATTCCATGGTATTTATGTGCCACATTTTCCTAGTCCAGTTTATCATCAGTGGGCATTTGGGTTGATTTCAGGTCTTTGCTATTGTAAACAGTGCTGCAGTGAACATATGTGTGCATGTGTCTTTAGAATAGAACAATTTATAATCTTTTCAATATATACCCAGGAATGAGATTGCTGGGTCAAACGGAATTTCTATTTCTAGGTCTTTGAGGAATCACTACACTGTCTTCCACAATGATCAAACTAATTTACACTCCCACCAACAGTGTAAAAGTGTTCCTATTTCTCCACATCCTATCCAGCATCTGTTGTCTCCAAGTGTTTTAATGATCACCATTCTAAATGTTGTGAGATGGTATCTCAATGTGGTTTCGATTCGCATTTCTCTAATGACCAGTTACGATGAGCATTTCTCATATGTTTGTTGGTCTCATACATGTCTTCTTTTGAAAAGTGTCTGTTCATATCCATCACCCACTTTTGAATGGGATTGTTTTTTTCTTGTAAATCTATTTTAGTTCTTTGTAGATTCTGGATGTTAGCCCTTTGTCAGATGGGTAGATTGCAAAAATTTTTTCCCATTCTATTGGTTGCCGGCTCACTCTAATGATGGTTTCTTTTGCTGTACAGAAGCTCTGGAGTTTAATTAGATCCCATTTGTCTATTTTGACTTTTGTGGCCAATGCTTTTGGTGTTTTAGTCATGAAGTCCTTGCCTATGCCTATGTCCTGAATTGTTTTGCCTAGGTTTTCTTCTAGGTTTTTTTTTATGGTGTTAGGTCTTATGTTTAAGTCTTTAATCCATCTGGAGTTAATTTTAGTATAAGGTGTCAGGAAGGGGTCCAGTTTCTGCTTTCTGCACATGGCTAGCCAGTTTTCCCAACACAATTTATTCGACAGGGAATCCTTTCCCCATTGCTTGTTTTTGTGAGGTTTGTCAAAGATCAGATGGTTGTAGATATGTGGCATTGCCTCTGAGGGCTCTGTTCTGTTCCATTGGTCTATATCTCTGCTTTGGTACCAGTACCATGCTGTTTTGATTACTGTAGCCTTGTAGTATAGTTTGAAGTCAGGTAGCATGATGTCTCCAGCTTTGTTCTTTTTGCTTAGGATTGTCTTGGTTATGCGGGCTCTCTTTTGGTTCCATATGAACTTTAAGATGGTTGTTTCCAGTTCTGTGAAGAGAGTCATAGGTAGCTTGATGGGGATAGCATTGAATCTATAAATTACTTTGGGCAGGATGGCCATTTTTGCAATAGTGATTCTTCCTAACCATAAGCATGGAATGTTTTTCCATCTGTTTGTGTCCTCTCTTATTTCCTTGAGCAGTGGTTTGTAGTTCTCCTTGAAGAGATCCTTTACCTCCTTTGTTAGTTGTTTTCCTAGGTATTTCATTCTCTTTGTAGCAATTGTGAATGGCAGTTCGCTCTTGATTTGGCTCTCTTTTAATGTGTTATTGTTGTATAGGAATGCTCTATTCATTTATCAGTTCTAGGAGCTTTTTGGATGAGTCTTTAGGGCTTTCCAGGTATATGATCATATCATCAGCAAACAGTGACAGTCTGACTTCCTCTTTACTGATTTGGAAGCCCTTTATTTCTTTCTCTTGTCTGATTGCTCTGGCTAGGACTTCCAGCACTATGTTAAATATTAGTGGTGAGAGTGGGCATCCATGTCTTGTTTCAGTTCTCAGTTAGAATGCTTTCCACTTTTCCCCATTCAGTGTTATGTTGGCTGTGAGTTTGTCATAAATGGCATTTATTCCATTAAGGTATGTCCTGCTTATGCCAGTTGTCCTGAGAGTTTTCATCATAAAGCAATGCTGGATTTTGTCAAATGCTTTTTCTGCATCTATTGAGATGATCATGCTATTTTTGTTTTTAATTCTGTTTGTGTGGTGTATCACAATTATTGACTTAATGTATGTTAAACCATCCCTGCATCTCTCATATGAAACCTGCTTGACCATGGTGGATTATCTTTTTGATAATGCTGTTGGATTCGGTTAGCTAGTTTTTGTTATGGATTTTTGCATCTATATTCACCAGGGATATTGGTCTGTAGTTTTATTTTTTTGTTATATCCTTTCTTGGTTTTGCTATTACGGTGATACTGGCTTCATTTAATGAATGAGAAAGCCTCTTTCTCTATCTTGTGGAATAGTGTCAATAGGATTGGTACCAATTGCTCTTTGAATGTCTGGTAGAATACTGCTGTGAATCCTTCCATTCCTGGACCTTTTTTGTTGGCAATTTTCTTATTACCATTTTCAATCTTACTGCTTGTTATGGATCTGTTCAACTTTTCTAATTTTTCCTGATTTAAGCTAGGAGGGTTGTATATTTCTAGGAATGGATTCATCTCCTCTGGGTTTTCTAATTTATGTGTGTAAAGATGTTCATGGTAGCCTTGAATAATCTTTTGTATTTCTGTGTTATCGTTGTAATATCTACCATTTCATTTCTAATCGAGTTTATTTGGATCTTCTCTGTTCTTTTCTTAGTTAATCTCTCTAATGGTCTATCTATATTATTTATCTTTTCAAAGAACCAGCATTTTATTTACCTTTTATATTTTTTGTTTTAATTTCATTTATGTCATTTCTGATGTTTGTTCTCTTCTTCTGCTGGGTTTGGTTTGTTCTTGTTTCTCCAGTTCCTTTAGGCATGACCTCAGATTATCTATTTGTGTTCTTACAGACTGTTTGATGTAGGCATTTAAGGCTATGAACTTTCATCTTATCAGTGCCTTTGCTGTATCCCAGAGGTTTTGATAGATTGTGTCACTATTATCATTCAGTTCAAAGAATTTTTTCACTTCCATCTTGATTTCATTGTTGACCCAATGATCATGTAGGAGCAGGTTATTTAATTTCCATGTATTTGTATGGTTTTGAAGGTTCCTTTTGTAGTTGATTTCCAATTTTATTCCACTGTGATTGGAGGGAGTACTTGATATAGTTTTAATTTTCTTAAATTTATTGAGACTAGTTTTGTGGCCTATCATATATTTTGTCTTGGAAAATATTTCATGCACTAATGAGTAGAATATTTGTTCTGTGGTTGTTGGGTACAATGTTCTGTAACTATCTGTTATGTCTATTTGTTCTATGGTATAGTTTATTGTTTCTTTGTTGGCTTTCTTACTTGATGACCTGTCTAGTGCTGTCAGTGGAGCAATGAATTCCTCCACTATTATTGTATTGCTGACTATTTCATTTCTTAGGTCTGGTAGTAATTGTTTTATAAATTTGGGAACTCCAATGTTTAGTGCATATATATTTAGGATTGTTATGTTTTTCTGTTGGACAAGGTCTTTTATCATTATAGAATGTCCCTCTTTGTATTTATTAACTGCTGTTTCTTTAAAATTTGTTTTGTCTGATATAAGAATTGCTACTCCTGCTAGCGTTTGGTGTCTATCTGAGTGGAATGTCTTTTCCCACCCTTTTACTTTAAGTTTATGTGAGTCCTTGTGTGTTAAGTGAATGTCTGGAAGGCAGTAGATCTTTGATTGGTGAACTCTTATGCATTTTGTCATTCTATATCTTTTATCATTTAGCCCATTTACATTCAGCATTAGTACTCTTCTATTCACCATACTCTTTGTTGCCTGAATACCTTTAATTTTTACATTTTTAATGTTGTTGTTTTATAGTTCATATGAGATTTATACTTTAAGGAGGTTCAGTTTTGGTGTATTTCAAGAATACATTTCAAGATTTCGAGCTCTTTTTAGCTGTTCTTGTAGTGTGGGCTTGGTAGTGGCATATTCTCTCAGCATTTGTTTGTCTGAAAAAGACTGTATCTTTCCTTCGTTTATGAAGTTTAGTTTCACTGGTTGCAAAATTCCTGGCTGATAATTGTTTGGTTTAAGGAGGCTGATTATAGGGCCCAATCCCTTCTAGTTTGTAGAGTTTCTTCTGAGAAATCTGCTGTTAATCTGATAGGTGTTTCTTCCTAGGTTTCCTTGTGCTTTCACTTCACAGCTCTTAAGATTCTTTACTTTGTCTCGACTGTAGATAACTTGATGACTATGTGCCTAGGTGATGATCTTTTTGGGATAAATTTCCCAAGTGTTCTTTGAGCATAGGTTTTTTTGTTTGTTTGTTTGTTTTTTCTTAGTATTGCTTTGGCTGTGCATGGTCATTTTTGGTTTCATACATATTTTAAGATCATTTTTTCTAATTCTGTGAAAAATTATGCTGTTATTTTAATAGAAATTGAATTGAATTTGTATATTGCTTTGGGCAGTATTATCATTTTTACAATATTTATTCTTTACATTTATGAGCATGGGATGTGTTTTCATTTGCTTGTTTCATCTATGATTTCTTTCAGCAATGTTTTGTAGTTCTTCTTGTAGAACTGTCACCATTTTCGTTAAGTATATTCCTAGATATTTTACTTTTTTGCAGCTATTATAAAAGGGATTGATTTGATTGATTCTCAGTTTGGTTGTTATTGGTGTATAGCAGTGCTACTGATTTGTGTACATTCATTTTGTAGTGTGAGACATTACTGAATTCACTTATCAAATCTAGGAGTCTTTTGGAACATTCTTTAGGGTTTTCTATGTATATGATCATATTGTTGGTGAACAGTGATAATCTATCCTCTCTTCCAATTTAGATGCCCTTTATTTCTTTCCTTTGCCAAATTGCTCTGGCTAGGACTTCCAGTACTATGTCGAATAGAAGTGGTAAATGTGGGCATCCTTGTCTTGTTCCAGTTCTTTGAGGGAAATGTTTTCAACTTTTCCCCTTTCAGTATGATGTTGACTATGTGTTTAGACATTGTAATTTTATTTTATTTATTTTTGAGACAGAGCCTCACTCTGTCACCCAGACTGGAGTGAAGTGGCATTAATTTGGCTCACTGCATCCTCTGTTCCTCACACTCAAGTGGTCCTCCCACCCCAGCCTCCTGATTAGCTGGGACCACAGGTGCATGCCATCATGCCTGGCTAATTTTTGTATTTTTTTGTAGAGACAGGGTTTTGCCATATTGCCTAGGCTGGTCTCAAACTCCTGAGCTAAAGCAATGCAATCGCATTGGCCTCCCAAATATACATTATAATTTTAAAGCAAATATTCCCACATACATATAAGCCAAGTATAATAAAATTTTATTTTCTCTACCAGAGTTTTAGATCTATTAAGACATTTAGCAAATATGTGTTGAGCATTTCTCTACAAACCAGACATTGTGTTAAATTCCAGGCATTTAGAAATAAATTAAAGTTCAAGTTAGACCCTAAGTAAACCCAAGCATTAAACTAGATGTTCAAAAATAAATAAAGGGTCAAGTTGCATGTTTTCTACTTGGTAGAGTTCAGTTAACATACTAAACAATTAGAGTTAAAGCAAGTGTGCTGATTTCCAGTTTTATACACTAAATTTTTCTGTCTTTTTTTGTCTTAGCCAGTTTTACTACAATGCATTATATTTGATTAATGATACACAGCTTGAAGAAAATGAGAAAAGGGCAACTAATCACATGCTCAGTTCTGCTAAAATTCTACTTTAAAAGACAACCAAATAAGCGCTTTATTTAAACAAAAACAAAACAGGACTTTGTTTTTGTAACTTTCTAAAATACATGTGAAGTGGGTGAACATTTGTTTAAATGTTGTTACTAGTTCAACATTTTTTATTTTGGGGTAAAATTACATTGTGGAATTTTAGTTCTATGAAGCCATAGTAGAATACATACATAGTATTTCATCTAGGTTGCAACAGTGAGGTAGTTATTCCGTTGAAATTTAAATTGGCATAATGCTGGCTCCCAGATGTATCAGTTGCATATAACAGAGCCAAACCATCCAGTTGGAAAAGTGAACAATATGTTCCAAATCAACTAATTCAATTTTAGGCTTATTTTATACCTATTGAGATTACATCCAACAGTAGAGGAAGAACTTTTAATTAAATGAGGTTTCCTCTGTCTAGGCTCCACTTTGTTACTAATTGTCTTTTTGCATCATAGTGCCTCTTTGGATTATATTAGCTCTTCTCTTAAAGATGCTTCTTTGGATTATATTTGTCTTTAAGTTATTTTTTTCTCCAGCCAATAATTTATTATTCCATAAATAAAGTATTAGTATTAACATTTACATAAAAGAACATAGCATTCACCAGGGAAAATAAGTTTAAAGTGCCAAAGACTTAAATAATGCAAGGAGAAACCTAGGACATACCAGCTGTCATGTGGCCAGTTTGCTCAAGTGAAATCTTTCTTGCCAGAAGTATTGGCTAGAGCTTTGTTCACTCTTTATAAATTAAATAATCCTAAGAGGATAGCTCTTTTTACTATCAACCCTCTTTAGAAATATTTTCTTTCCACATGCTCACTAATCTATTTCATTTATTTTTGGAGATAGATATTTAATAAACCAAGACAAATAATTTATTCAAACATATCATAATCAACTTTCACATCAGAAATTTTACTAGATTAATTTTCTTGAATAATAATAAATATAACACCAGTCAGCATACAATATGATGGAAATAATTAAAGAATCAAAGTTTCTTTGAACTAAGAATTTTAACCTCAGGGTTAACAAAGCCCCTAGATGTTTAATCTTAACAAAATACTTTTTCAATACAAAATGAGGCTATCACACTGTGAGATTTGGAATGATGAAGTATTGATCTTATTAATTTCATATTTATTATTCTGTTCTTAGAAGATGTTTTTGGCAGCACCTAAGTTGGAAGTAAGAGAGATTCCTATGATGAAAAAGTATGCATACATCAAAATCTTTGTAGATCACAGAATCCTTCCACTTTCTGATGATCATTGTACTGGAACAATTAGTAAATGAGTTAAGTCACTGAATTAAGATAAAAGTGAAATGGCTGGCTCATTAAAACTGCAATATGAAGAAATTACACTGCCTCAGTAAACTTCTCAGTATAGCCCAGGTGAGATGAGATGAATTACTAAACTTGCTCAGAGAAACATTAATGGCTCCATTGCCAATAACTGCTCTAGTTCTTCTGTCAGAGAACCTCTGTTTTTTTGACATTACCTACTTCAAAGAGGGCCATTTCCTTAGGTAGCAAGACATATGATCTCTTAAGACTTTAATATTCAAATGTTTTACTTGATTAATAACTGTCTCTCGACTCCATCTTTAAATTAAGCTGACATAAAGAATTATACACATGCATACATTTTTTTCCTTAGAAGTCTTAGGAGAAGAATGAAGCATAATTAATGACACATTTTTTCTGCTATGTACTGAACTGTGGCCTTACTCTCAAATTCATATGTTCAAGCCCTAGCTCCCTGTGTGATGGTATTTAGGGATGAAACACTTGGGAAATAATTAGATTCAGATGAGGTCATGAGGGTGGGGCACTCATTATGAGATTTATATCTTTAAAGGAGGAGACATGAGGGAGAGTTTGCTCTATTTTTCTTTACATGAGTACTCACTTAGGAAAGGTCATATGAGCCTACATTGAGAAGGTAGTCATTTGCAAGTCAGGAAGAGAGAGCTTACCATACAAGCTTCGCCATGCTGGCCCTTAAATCTTAGATTTCCATCCTCTATAACTATGAGATAATACACTAATGTTGCTTAAGCCACCCAGTCTATGGCTTTCATGTCTATTTTTGTATGGTAGCCCAAACCAAAAGAGACAAATTTTGGTACTGGTAAGTGAGGTGCTGCAGTTAACAAATAACTTAAAAATGTTAAAATGCCTTTGGAACTGGGTAATGGGTAGAAACTGCAAGAGTGTTCACTTCCATGCTAGAAATATGGATGTAAGATCATTCTGGTGAGAATTGAGAAAGAAGTGAGCTTAGAATTGAGAAAGAGATCATTCTGGTGAGAATTGAGGAAGAAGTGAGGCCAAGGCAGGTGGATCACCTAAAGTCAGGAGTTTGAAATCAGCCTGGTCAATATGGTGAAACCCAGTCTCTACTAAAAATACAAAAATTAGCCAAGCATGGTGGTGGGCACCTGTAATCTCAGCTACTTAGGAGGTTGAGGTAGAAGAATTGCTGGAACTTGGGAGGTGGAGGTTATAGTGACCTGAGATTTCGCCATTGCACTCCAGCCCAGGTGACAACAGAGAGACGCTGTCTCAAAAAAAAAAAAAAAAAAAAAGAAAGAAAGAAAGAAAAATGAGGAACAGAACATGTCCATATTATTGGAAACTGGAAAACAGGTGATCCTTTTTATAAAGTCGCAAAGAACTTGGCTCATCTGTGTTCTAGAGACATAGGAATGTAGAACTTGTGACAAATTGTATGTTAATTGAAGAGATTTCTAAGCAAACCATTGAAGGAGCAGGTTGGTTCCTGACTGTTTATAGTGAAATGTGAAAGGAGAGAGATGAATTAAAGAAGAAATCATTCAGCAAAAAGTAACCATAACTTAAAGATTTGAAAAGAATCCTCAGCCTGTCCATATTGCAAAAATGATAAATCTTGCTCTTAAGAAAATACTAAGGATGTGGCTGAATAAACATTTGATAATGTTTATGGGATTGTATGCATAGAAATACTACCAGTTGGAAGTGAAGGGGATGGAGATGGGATGAAATGAAGGAAAGCAGTTGAACTTCTTTGATTTTACAGGACAGGATAAAGCAGCTGTTTGGCTTAAAACATGCTTTATTCTTCCAAAACAGGGAAAAATTACTTCAAAAGTGATTATTCAGAGTTCATCAGGGTTACTACCCTGGTTTCAATGGGCCAGATGGCTTCAGCTCAAAACCTTGGGGAAGGACTGCCCTGCACAGCCATGGGGAAACACATGGAGCCTTGGGAGTGATGCTGCTACCCCAGTGAACCTAGATGGAACATCAAACCAAAGAGGATCATTAAAGAAGCTTACGATCTAATGGAATTTGCCTTTCTAGGTTTTGGATTTGCTTTGGATCCATCACTTCTTTATTCTTTCTGATTTCTCCATATTTGAATAGGAATGTCTATGCTATACCTATCCTACTTTTATATTTGGGAAGCACATAACTCATCTGGTTTCACAGGTTCCCAGCTGAAGATGAATTTTGCCTTATAATGAATTGTACTTTGAATTTAACCCATAGCTGATTCAGATGATGTTGAAATAAGATATTGGAAATAGTGCCCTTAAAGAAAGAGATACCATGGAGCTTTCTCACTCTTTCTCTCCCTCTGCCATGTGAAGACATGGTGAGAAGATGGGTTCTACCAGCCAGGAGGAGTCCTCACCAGAAACTGAGCATGCTAGTGCCCTGATCTCTTGAACTCTGAGAAAATACCTTTAACTGTGAGAAAAAACAGAATACCATGTATGTCACCCAGTATATGTTATTTTGTTAGAGCAGCCTGAGATAATTAATATACTTGCTTAATAAGCAACTCAAATACAGAGAAAAAGACAACTATCCCAAGAAATATGTTGGAAAACATATGGCTGTTATGTGCTGAATTGTGTCTCTTGAAATTCGTATGTTGAAGTTCTAACTCCATGTATCTCAGAATGTGACTGTATTTGGAGAGACAATCTTTAAAGAGGTAATCGAGGTTAAATGAGGTCATATGGGTAGGCCCGAATTCAATATGACTAGATCCTTATAAGAGGAAGAAATTAGGATACAGAAATAAACAGAGAGAAAAAAAACATATAGAGACACAAGGAGGAGAAAGTCAACCCTGTAAACACCTTGATTTCAGACTTCTAGCCTTCAGACCTGTTAAAAAGTAAATTTCTGTTGTTTAAATCACCCAATCTATGGTATTTTGTTATGGCAGTCTCAGCTAACTAATGCATTTTTATTATGAGCACAAAAATTTATTTCTCTCAGAATGGAGACAGAGAGATAAATAGTTTTATCAGTGAAATCCAAAAACAAAAGAGGGAAACATATACAATTTTTACAAGTAAATGTTGTGAACAAATTTGGCATTTAGGGTGCCGTTTTGAATTTTTAAACTTTCAAGATTGTGACCATTGAGGACTTATGTCAGAGATCTGTCTTTTGCCCAATGTTTTGCAGATTTTACTTCTCTAGTAGTCTTCTTTTCCATCTTCTTTTTATTCTAAAAAAGGTATTCAATGCGTGTTCTCCCAAGTTGTAGACTCTACCTGAAACATTTCACTCTTTTCCACTGAAAGTCTTCTGATATCAATAAGCTCTCTATTTCCTATCACCAAGAGAAGTCCAGGAAGTCTTTTTAACATGGTAAAAAAAATGAACAAAGTTTTTTAATCTTAGCATCTTACTAGTTATATATTATTTTACTATTGCGATTCACATAGGTGCCTATTTAAGGTAACATATGTTTCATAATTTTGTTAAGGTATGTGTTTGATTATTGTCCCTCCTATCTGCTTATCTCTCAACAAGGGAAGTGATAATTTTTCATTTTTTAACCACTTGGTGGGTTAACATTGCCCACTGCCTAGACAGAGCCAATCTATCAAGACAAGGGAATTGCAATAGAGAAAGAGTGATTCACGCAGAGCTGCCTGTATAGGAGTAATAATAAAACTCCAATTTTATTATTACTCAGATGAGTCTCCCTAGGAATTAGAGGATTGGAGTTCTTAAGGATAATTTGGTGGGTAGGTGGCCAGTGAGTCAGGAGTGTTGATTGATTGGGTCAGAGATGAAATCATAGGGAGTCAAAGCTGTTCTCTTGACCTGAGTCAGTTCCTGGATTGGGGAGGGCACAAGACCAGAAGAGCCAGTTTACTGATCTGGGTGGTGCCAGCTAAGCCATAATTTCTCATCTTGTGGCAAATTTGTTAGTCCTACAAGGGCAGTCTAGTCCCCAGGCAAAAAGGTGTTTGTTTGTTTTTTTTTTGAAAGGGCTGTTATTGTCTTTATTTTAAAGCTAAATAATAAACTAAGGTCCTCCCAAAGTTAGTTTGGGCAACACCCAGGAATGAACAAGGACAGCTTGGAGGTTAGAAACAAGATGGAGTTAGTTAGGTCAGATTTCTTTCACTGTCTGAGTTATAATTTTGCAATGGTGGTTTCAAATTGGATCATTATGCATCACTGCCCTTCACACTTCCTCTATATCTAACTAACAGCTATTTTATCCGATTTTTGGAAAACTGGTGTCTCACTAGCATTATTCATATTTTGAAATAAATTATTTTTTCATGGTAATATTTCTCATTATAGACATGGTCTTATATTGTAAGTCTTAGATATAGTAAGTCTGTTTTACATATTTTAAATGTGATTACACAGAGTGCTGTGGAAATTGGAGAATGGTAATGGTAGTGATCAGGAAACTTCTAGAACAATACTGTAAAGGCATATAGCTTTCATATTTTACTCTAAAAGACTTACTTGATATATAGAATATTAATAATAGCATAATTTTGTACAAACAAGAGCAGCTTTGTATTTTTTTTTAAAGAATAAAAGAGAGAAAGAGGAAGAGATTTTAGGAAAAGAGAGAAAAGGAGAAAGAAACAGCAAAAGGAAGAAAAAAAAGAATGAAAGAAAGAGGAAGAGATTTTAGAAAAGGAGAGAGAAATAAACAGCAAAAGAAAGAAAGAAAGAAAAAGAATGAAAGAGAGAAAGAAAGAGGAAGAGAAAGAGGGAGAGAGAACGGGATTCTTGTTTTATTGCCCAGGCTAGAATACAGTCTAAAAACGGGTATTAAAAACCTCTTTTATGCCAATAATTGTGCTTAA
>PVKP010037355.1:0-21711 GCA_004027715.1 Plecturocebus donacophilus | reverse complement strand
ATGGGGAGAAATGCCAGATATAGGTGAAGGGGAGGAAGGCAACAAATTACACTGCCACGTGTGTACCTATGCAACAATATTGTATGTTCTTCACATGTACCCCAAAACCTAAAATGTAATAAAAAATATATATATATTAAAAAAAAAATTTGTTTACCTATCATTAATCAATATTAGGTTAAACTAAAATTTTGTTTTTGAGATGGAGTCTTGCTCTGTAGCCCAGGCTGGAGTGCAGTGGTGCGATTTCAGCTCACCACAACCTCTGTCTCCCGGGTTCAAGGAATTCTCCTGCCTCAACCTCCCGAGTAGCTGGGATAACAGGCACATGCCATCATGCCTAGCTAATTTTTTGAGACAGAGTCTCATTGAGTCACCAGGCACCAGGCTGGAGTGCAGTGGTGTGACCTCTGCTCACTGCAACCTCTGCCTCCCAGGTTCAAGCAATTCTCCGGCCTCAGACTCCCCAGTAGCTGGGACTACAGGCATGTGCCACCACGCCCAGCTAATTTTTTTTTGTATTTTTAGTAGAGAAGGGGTTTCACCATGTTTGCCAGGATGGTCGTGAACTCTTGACCTCTAGTGATCCACCCACCTTAGCCTCCCGAAATGCTAGGATTACAGGCGTGACCCACCATGCCTAGCCTGAGAATGCTAATTTTCATGTGACTTTCTATACTCTTTAACTCAGTGCCCTTCCTGCAGGTAAACTCGGTATGTTTATCTTTACATCAAGTTGCATGTGTATGTGTGATTCTATGTACATTTAAAAGTAGCACTGCACGTATGTTTCCTAGGTGAGACAGTGTTCAATGATTAGAAAAGCACACTAAGTTCGAGACCAGCCTGGCCAATTTGGTGAAACCCCATCTCTACTACTAAAAATACAAAAATTAGCCTAGTGTAGTGGCAGGCACCTATAGTCCCAGCTACTTGGGATGCTGAGACAGAATTGCTGGAAGCTGGGACGCAGCAGTTGCAGTGAGCCAAGATCATGCCACTGCACTCCAGCCTGGGTGACAGCGAAACTCTCTCTCTCAATTAAAAAAAAGGGGGGTCAGGCACAGTGGCTCACGCCTGTAATGCCAGCACTTTGGGAGGCCGAGGCGGGTGGATCATGAGGTCAAGAGATCAAGACCATCCTGGCCAACATGGTGAAACCCTGTCTCTACTAAAAGTACAAAAAATTAGCCAGGCATGGTGGTGTGTGCCAGTAGATCCAGCTACTCGGAAGGCTGAGGCAGGAGAATTGCTTGAAACTGGAAAACAGAAGTTGCAGTGAGCCGAGATCGTGCCACTGCACTCCAGCCTGGCGATACAGCGAGACTCTGTCTCAAAAAAAAAAAAAAAGAGTACGCTCAAAGTACCTATGTAACCTTAGGCAAGTTTCTTAACATCTCTGACTCATCTGTCACTTGGGAATAATAACATGGCCTATGGCTGGATGAGGTCGCTCATGTGTGTACTTTGGATGGCATGAGGTTAGGAGTTCGAGACCAGCCTAACATGGTGAAACCCCATCTCTACTAAAAATACAAAAGTTAGTGGGGCATGGTGGCACATGCCTATAATCCTAGCTATTTGGGAGGCTGAGGCAGGAGAATTGCTTGAGCCTGGGAGTCAGAGGTTGTGGTAAGCCAAGGTTGCTGCCACTGCATTCTAGTCTGGGCAACAAGTGCGAAACTCCATCAAAAAAATAATAAATGCCACATAGTCTATGAAATAAGTGTTCTCTTGCAGTAAAAACAAAGAAAAAAGAAAAAGAAGAGAGAAAAAAATAAGTGCTGTTCTTTGAACATATTTAAAGTAAATAGGCTGGGTCCAGTGGCTCACACCTGTAATCCCAGCACTTTGAGAGGCCAAGATGGGCAGATCACTTGAGGTCAGGAATTCAAAACCAGCCTGGCCAACATAGTGAAACCCAATCTCTACTAAAAATACAAAAATTAGCCAGGAGTAGTGGTGGGTGCCTGTAGTCCCAGCTACTCAGGAGGCTGAGGCAGGAGAATCACTTGAACCTGGGAGGTGGAGGTTGCAGTGAAACAAGATCACCACACTGCACTCCAGCCTGGCTGACAGAGTGAGACTCCATCTCAAAATAAATAAATAAATTTTAAAAGTAATAAAAATATTAAGAAAAATAAAATAGGGCTGGGTGTGGTGGCTCACGCCTCTAATCCCAGCATTTTGGGAGGTCAAGGTGGACAGATCACCTGAGGTCAGGAGTTTGAGATCAGCCTGGCCAACATGGTGAAATGCCATCTTAAAAAAAAAAAAAAAAGAAAAAGAAAATAGAATATAACTACTGTAAAAATTTAATCATAAGATAATGTTTTAAACAATTTTGTCATTAAATTTGAAAATTTAGAGAAAATTATCTTTTTTTCCAGAATAGTATATGAACAAAAAATTGAGGATGCAATAAAAGCGATAAATAGTAAAATGAGAAATCTTGTTTTTAATTTTACACACATAAAAGCAGCATATATCATAAAAAACAGCTTGAAACATTTTTACAAAATGAATACACCATGAACCCAGGGCCCAGTAATGGAAGAGTGGGAACAACCTGGACACTTTCTTTTTTTAATTCTCCCTTGCAGTCACTATTCCCACAAGAATGACTTACATCCTGGCTTTAAATATTTTTTATTTTATTTGAGACAGAGTCTTGCTCTGTCACCCAGGCTGGAGTGCAGTGGTGCAATCTTGGCTCACTGCAACCTCCACCTCCCAGAATCAAGTGATTCTCCTGTCTCAGCCTCTCAAGTAGCTAGGATTACAGGTGCCCACTACTATGCCCAGCTTATTTTTGTATTATTTTAGTAGAGACAGGGTTTCGCCATATTGGCCAGGCTGGTCTCGAACTCCTGACCTCAGGTGATCTGCTGGCCTTGGCCTCTCAAAGTACTGAGATCACAGGCATGAGCCACCACACCTGGCCTGACTCTTTATACAACAAATAAGATTTGCCTGTTTTTGAACTTTAAATAAATAGACTAAAACAATAAGTTCTCATTCTTGGTCAACTTATTTCACTCAACATTGTGAAGTTGATCTCTGTTATTGCCTGTAGTTGTGCTTTATCCACATTTATTGGTCTACACTGTGAGGTGATATAAATACACTACAATTAGTTTATTTACTGTTCATAAACATTTTGGTGATTTTTCAGATATTTTAGTGCTCCCATAAACTGCCTTGGGCATTTTTAAAGAAAACATTGTGCAATTATGTAAATATATAACCACACATATAATTAAAATGTTTGTATCTTCAGCTTGTGTAGGCACTGGCAAGCCCAGTTCCAGAATACAGTACCAACTTACACTATCAGCATTATATGAGGGATCATTTATTCTCTAATTGTCCTTATTTTTCAAACTTTACAATGTAAACTCTGTGAAGGCAAAAACCTTTAAAGGAAGACATATAATTTTTATTTTTAAAGTTTACAATAAACGTTTATTAAGCTGTATTGTTTATAATATTTTATTTCTGTTCTGATATCTACAAATATATTGATATAACACCAATGCCAGTATTTTAATAAACAGGAAAAATGTACATATAGCTTTGCAAAAATAAATAAGCAAGCCTGATATATTTATATCTGTCTATTTGTAGAGTTAGTTTCTAAGGCTCAAGTAACTAACACGCTATCACAGTCAAATCAAGTAGATTTATACTGTTAACTTAAATGCTATATAAAATTTATAACCAAATTCACAAAACATACATTGAATCATAAATGCACTGTTGATAATATGTATTATAATTCACAAATCTAATTTCCAGTTAAAATAAAGGAAAATAATTGCGTTGCTTCATTTTCAGTGTCAGGTAATTACAGAGTATTCAGAGATTTAACATATGTCTAAATATCAAATTGACTCTACAACAAAATATTTAAATCTGCAAAAAGACTTTTGAACATATGGTCAGTGATACCATGAGCTGTCTCAGGTTCTTAGTAGATAATGCAAATGACAATCAGCTCTTTATGTCACCACAAGAGAAAAACTAGTACTAGTGCATCTCATATATTTCAAGAAAAAACATGCAGAATTCTGCCAGGCATGATGTCAGGCGTGGTGGCTCGGCATCTGTAATCCCAGCAGTTTGGGAAGCCAAGAGGGGTGGATAATCTGAGGTCAGGAGATCAAGACAAGCCTCGCCAACATAATGAAACACTGTCTCTATTAAAAACACACCAAAAAATTAGCTGGGCATGGTGGCAGGAGCCTGTAATCCCAGCTACTCCGGAGGCTGATGCAGGAGAATCTCTTGAACCTGGGAGGTGGAGGTTGCAGTAAGCTGAGATAATGCCTTTGCACTCCAGCCTGGGCAACAAGAGTGAAACTCCATGTCAAACAAACAAAGTAAAGAAAAAAATAAAAATTCAGAGTTTGGCCAGGTGCAGTGGTTCATGCCTATAAATCCCCATACTTTACGAGGCCGAGGCAGGCAGGCGGATCACAAGGTCAGGAGATGGAGACCATCCTGGCCAACATGGTGAAACCCCATCTCTACTAAAATGCAAAAAATTAGCCGGGCATGGTGGCATTTGCCTGTAGTCCCAGCTACTCAGGAGGCTAAGGCAGGGTAATCCGCTTGACCCTGGGAGGTGGAGGTTGCAGTGAGTGGAGATCACACCACTGTACTCCAGCCTGGGCAACAGGAGCAGGACTCTGTCTCAAAAAAAAAAAAAAAGAAAAATGCAGAATTCAATATGCTAAAACAACTTTTTTATATGACATATACTTTTTGTTGTTGTTGTTTGAGACAGAGTCTTGCTCTGTCACCAGGCACCAGGCTGGAGTGCAGTGGCGCAATCTCAGCTCAATGCAACCTCCACCTCCTGGGTTCAAGCAATTTCCCTGCCTCAGCCTCCTGAGTAGCTGGGACTACAGGGGCAGGCCACCATGCCCAGCTAATTCTGTATTTTTGTAGAGATGATGTTTCACCATGTTGGCCAGGATGGTCTAGATCTCTTGACCTGGTGATCCGCCTGCCTCGGCCTCCCAATGTGCTGGGATGACAGGAGCCACAGCACCCTACCTATATCACATATATACATTATACTGATGGTTGTCTGATATGAATATTAAGTGTTCTGTGGATCACCTGAGTGAATCCTAAGTGCTAAGGCTGAGGCAGGTTCAGGGAAAATCCAGGGCTGAGGCGGGGTTACATCAAAGACAAGGCCAAGGAAGGACCAAGGATATTCAGGGCCAGGGAACAACTAGAGCCGGGTCAGGCAGGGCAGTGGAAGGACCAGCCCATGGCAGGGCCAGGTCAGCGCTGCGACAAGGCAGAGCCAGGCCAGGATAGCACAAGACAAAGGCAGGGCTGGTCCAATGAAGGAACAAGGTCAAGACAAAGACCAGCACCAGGGCCATGGCAGGACCAGCAACAGGGTTAGGGCCTGGAAAGTGACTGGGCCAGGGTGGAGGCTAGGGCCCAGCAAATAAGAGCCAGGACAGGGTCAGGGTCCATGACAGGGCCAGGGCCGGGGCAAGGCTATGACAGGTCTAGGACAAGGCTGAGGGAAGGCCAGTGCCACGGCAGTACCAGGGTCAGGAGCAGGAGTCAGGCCTGGTTCAGGGGCAGGGTGAGGTCCAAGGCAGGGCGGGCTAAGGGCCATGACCAGGACCAGAGTGAGATCAGGGACAGGGCAGGACTAGGATAGCACAGGACCAGGACCATGCCAGGATCAATGTAGGGCCAGCGGCCAGGCCAGGGCCAAGGCTGGGCCAGGAACAGGGCCAGAGCAAGTGTAGGGCCACAGAGAAGTCAGGACTAGGGAGAGTCCAGAGCAAAGGCAGGACTAGGGCATTCCCGAACCAGGACAAAGCAAAGGCAGGTACAAGGCAGGCTAGGACCAGGTTAGTGACAGGGAAGGATTAGGGTAGGACAGGGCAGGGCCATAGCAGGGGCAGGACTAGGAACAGGGCCAGGAAAAGCAGTGGGCCATGACATTGGATGACAGGGTAGGACCGTGTCATGGGCAGGGTAGTTCCAGCATCAGCCTGGGGAAGGGTCAGGGCAAGGCCAAGGAGGCGGCCTCCAGTACAGGGTCAATGCAGGGTAAGGCCAAGGCCAGAGCATCGAAGGGCACTGAAGAGCAAGGGAAGGTCCAGGGCAGGGTCAGGGCTGAGATCAAGGATGGTCTAGGGCCAGAGCTATGGAAGGACTCAGGCAGGGCCCTGGCTAAACAAGAGCAGAGCCAAGGCAGGTCATAGAGAAGGCAGGGCAAAAGCCAAGGCAGGGTCAGTGGCTAGGGCTGGGCAGGGTTAAAGCACAACCAGTGTAGAGTAAGACTAGGCAATGGCACACATGGGCCATGGCAGGGCCAGAAAAGGGCAGTATAAGCATGGCCTTGATGGACCAGGGCAGAGACAGGTCAAGACATTGCCAGGACAAATCAGGCTCAGGACATGTCCAAGTCCAGGTCAGGGCCAGAACACGACCAGGACAGTGACCACTGGCACCACTGGCAGGCCTAGTGCCATGATCAGAGTCAGCAGGAGCAGCAGGGACAGAATCAAACCATGGCCAGCACAGGTCCAGGACAGAGACAGGGTAGCGCATGGCCAAGAGAGGGCTGGGTAGGGCCAGGGAAGTGGGTACTGCAGTGCCCAGTCAGGGCTGGACCAGGGCAGGACTGGGGCTGGATTATGGCTAGGGAATAAACAAGGGCAGGGTCAGAGCCAGGGACATGACAGGACCAAGACCAGGGACAGGAGAGGGCCAGAAACAGGGCAAAACCTCAGCCAGGACAGGTACATGGCAGGGCCCAAAAGGGGCCAGGAAAAGGTTGTGGCCAGAGAAGGCATAGGGAATAGGCAGGATCAGGAAGGGGACAAGGCAAGGACAGGGCCAGGTCAGAACTAGAGCCAGGGTAGACCAAAGGGAGGCCCGGGCAGGGTAAGGCCACGGTAGGAAGGATAATGGGAGACTAGGATAGAGCAAGTCCAAGACAGAATTATGGCATGGCGGGACCAGGGCAGAGCAGTGTCAGATCAATTGCATAGACAGGGCAGAGTCAGCATTGTACCACAGCCAGGACAGGTCCAGGGACAATGCAGGACCAAGGAGGGGCCAGGGCAAAGGCAGACAAAGGGTGGGTCAAATGACAATGTATGCCTGGCGCAGGGCTGGGGCATTGCCAGGGCCAATGTGGGCTAGGCCAAGGTTGGGGCAGGGACAGAGCCAGAGCAAGGGCAGGGTCAGGGAGGGCCCAGAGCAAGAGCAAGTCCAGGGAAAAACCAGGCCCAGGATAATTCAGTTTGGGCCAGGT
Organism: Plecturocebus donacophilus; assembly: GCA_004027715.1. Taxonomy (NCBI): domain Eukaryota; kingdom Metazoa; phylum Chordata; class Mammalia; order Primates; family Pitheciidae; genus Plecturocebus; species Plecturocebus donacophilus. Next base: position 14,408 of record PVKP010037355.1, on the reverse strand, counting down.
CAGGCTATGGCCATGGTAGGGCCAGGGCAGAGGAGGACTAATGTAGCACAGGGCATGGCCAAAACCAGGGCAGGGCCATAGCAGAGGCAGTACTAAAACAGGGCCAGGGCAAACACTGGGCCCAGCAAATGGCAGGGCCAGGGAAGAGGGCAGGGCAGGACCAGAATTTGTCACTGACAGAGTGGACTCAGGGTCAGTCTAGGGCAAGGCCAGGGAGAAGACAGGGTCCGGTCATGGCAAAACCAGGGTAGAAGAGAACCAGTGCAAGGCCAGTGCAGGGTGAGGGAAAGAACACATAACAGAAGGGAAAGACCATGGAGGGCCAGGGCCAGGACAAGGATAGAGGTAAGGCCAGGAATGTGCAGGACCACAAGCAGGGCCGGAGCTATGTCAGGGCAGGGAAAGGCAGGGAAGGACTAGAGCCAGGTCATAGGGCAGAACAAGTGCTAAAGCAGGGCCAGGAAGTGTCAGGGCTGAGTGACAATGAGCCCTGAGTGCAAGGGCTCAGGCAGGGTCAGGGAAGGTCTAGGGCTGAGTCAGCGTTAGATCCCACTCAGGGCCAGGGCACGACCAAGGAGAGACCAGAGCCAGGACACAACCAGGACAAGGTTGGGCAGAGTAATGGGAGGACCAGGCCATGGCAGGGTAAGTTCAGTGCCAAGACAGAGCAGGGCCAGTCCAGGATAGCACAGGGCAAAGGAGGGCAGGTCCAATGTATGTCCAGGGTCCAGATCAGGGCCAGAGAAGTACCAGGGCAGGCACCTGGAAAGGGCAATGTCAGTACCAAGGCAAAGCCCAAGCAAAAGCAGGGTCAGAGCCATGGCAGGACCAGCAACAGGGGTAGGGACAAGGCAGTGACAGAGCCAGGGTGAGGGCTAGGGCCAGAACAATGTACCAAGGTAGGGTGTGGGCAAATCAGACCCAGGACAGGGTCACAGCCATGGTCAGGTCAGGGGTCAGGGTAAGACTTTAAGCAGGGAAGGTTTAGGGCCAGGTAAATGCCAGGCCCAGTGCAGAAGCAGGTCCATGGCCAAGTCTAGGGCAGAAGTAGGGCCAAGGCTATGGCAGGGCTGGGGCCAGACCTGAGCTAGGGATAGTGATGGCCAAGGCAGAGCAGTGCCAGGGCAAAAGGGTAAGATCAGGATCAGGTCACGGTCAGGGTCAGGCCAGGACTAGGATGGCACAGGGCCAGCGGCTGGGCCAGGGACAGGGCCACAAGAAGGGCAGTGCCACGGCAGAACCAGAACTCGGGCAAAGCAAAGGCAGGAACGTGACATGTCAAGGCTTGGTTAGGGCCAGAGCCAGGGCAGATCAGGGCTGCTATAGCACAGGGCATGGCCAAAAGAAGTAGAGCAACCGCAGAGGCAGGACTAGGAACAGGACCAGGGCAAGCACTGGGCCTGTGTATGAGGGGGGCAGTTCTGGGCCGGAAAAGGGTGTGACAGGGTATGGCCTGGGCCATGACATGGAAAGCTTAGGCCCAGGGCATTGTTAGGGCAAGCACAAGGCTGGGGAGAAGTCAGGGCCAGGGCCAAGGTTGTGCCAAGGCAGAGAGAGCCAGTGGAGGGTAAGGGCAAGACCGGGAATGTAAGGGCAGGGAAGAGCATGGGATGGTCCAGGACAGGCACAGGATCCAGCCCAGGGTAAGGTCAGAATAGAGGCCAGGGCAAGGGCAAGTCCAGGACCAGGGTCCTGGCTGGACCAGGGCAGGGAGATGGCAGAGCAGGGCAGGTTAGAGCCAGAGCCAGGCCATATGAGAACAGGGCAAAAGCCAAGGTACAGTCAGTATAGGTCAAAAGAGGAGTTAGGGCTGATCTGGGCCAGGGCACAACCAGTGCTTGGTGGGACAGGGCAATGCCACAACTGGACCATGAGAATGCCAGGATAGGACAGAACAGGAAGGGCCTTGGTGGGGCAGGTCACAGACATGCCAAGGCAGGACTGGGACAAATCAGGCCCAGGACATGTCCAAGTACACATCAGGGCCAGAACAGGACCAGGACCACTGACAGCAAGGTATCTGCCTGGAGAACCAGCTCCACAGTTACTCATGTCACTAGTCACACTGGGCTGGGAACCTGTCCAGGCTCCCGGGAGTCTCCAAGGGTTGACAGAGGTCATTGAGTGCTCCTCCTGCACCACAGTGGGTTTTTCTCAAACCCTCCCACAGTCTCTGAAGCCTGTCATGGGCCAGCACTGGCAGTTCCAAAGTGAATCAGAGTGGATGCTCAGGTCTGCTGGGGGAGGCAGAGGTGTTAGCAGGCCCCTTCATCTGGAGACAGGTGTCCCAGGGCATGTGGAGGGGTGGCAGATAGTCTGCAGAGAGACACAGTGCCCAGGAGTCAGCCTTCAGGGTCCCAGGCAGCATGTGGGCCATGGGAAAGCATCATCTTGTTCAAGTCACTGTACCCTCCTGACTAGCCATGGAAATCTAAGCCTTCACTTCTTTACTGCTAAGATGGACAAGCACAACTACCTCGCCAGGTGAACTGAATAAAGAAAAAGATGGGCAGTGCTAGGTGAGCTTGGAGAACTGTTTTCCCCCAATTGCACCCTCCATTTTCTTTTTTTTTTTTTGAGACAGAATTCTGCTCTTGTCGCCGAGGCTGGAGTGCAGTGGTGCGATCTCGGCTCACAGCAACCTCTGCCTCCCAGGTTCAAGCAATTCTCTTGCCTCAGCCTCCCCAATAGCTGAAGTTATAGGCGTGTGTCATAGCATCTGGCTAATTCTTGTACTTTAGTAGAGAGCGGTTTCACCACGTTGGCAAGGCTGGTCTCAAATTTCTGACCTCAGGTGATCAGCCTGCCCCAGCCTCCCAAAGTACTGGGATTACAGGTGTGAGCCACCACATCTAGTTGAGATTATGCTTTTTTGAAGATGGATCAGTCATTTAATGGTGAGAGCCCTACTGCACCCTGGAGCTGTGCGCCCCCCCCCAGTGTGGGGTGAGAGGACAGCCACTCTTGAGTTGGTTTTGTTCTGGGTCAAGAGATGACACAGTGGCCCATACCTATAATCCTAACATTTTTGGAAGCCAAGATGAGAGAATCACTTGATCCCAGGAGTTTGAGACCAGCCTGGGCAACATAGCAAGATCCCACCCTACAGACATTTTTTAAAATTAGTCATACATGGTGGGGACAATTTCTTGTACTCCCAGCTACTCGGGAGGCTGAGACAGGAAGATCCCTTGAACCTAGGAGTTGGAGGCTGCAGTCAGCAACGATTCCAGCATGGGCAACAGAGTGAGATCTTGTCTCTATAAAAGAAAAGCCAGACATGGTGGCTCACACCTGTAACCCCAACTTTGGGAGGCCAAGGTAGGCAGATTGCCTGAGGTTGGGCATTCAAGACCAGCCTGACCAACATGGAGAAACTCTGTCTCTACTAAAAATACAAAATTAGACGGGTGTGGTGGTGCATGCCTGTAATTCCAGCTACTTGGGAGGCTGAGGCAGGAGAATCACTTGACCCTGGGAGGCGGAGGGTGCGGTAAGCTGAGATCGCACCACTGCACTCCAGCCTGGGCAACAAGAGCAAAACTCCATTTCAAAAAAAAGAGAGATATAAGCCCAGAATATGTTTAATGTTTTCCCAACTGGGGACATCACATCTGCCCTCAGTGCTTCAGTTTCCCCACTAGTATCTAGAGGCCCTGCCTGCTCTTACATCCTGAGTGGCAGGCAGGCAGGCATCTGGCTGGAGAGGAAGGCAGACTTGGACTTGGTCCAAGTCACAGAGGGCAGTGGGTGCATTTCAGGCCTCTAATCAAGGAAGCTGTGGTCTGGGGATTTCTGGGGGCCAGGGGTGCTAGAAGGTACCAGGCTTAACTGGAGGGGGCCTGGTTGGGGTCTTGCAGTTGCAGAGATAGGGTGCTGGGTCCCCTAACTTGTACCAGAAGGAACTCCAGCTCTGCCTGCAAGGGGCTGAGACAACCCATGCTCTGGAGGCTGAGCACCATTGGTAACTGTGCACTGCCCAGCCAGGCCACACCCCTGCCTGCAGTAGCACTGAGTTAAATTAGGGAGACTCAGTCAGGCACAGTGGCTCAAGCCTGTAATCCTGACACTTTGGGAGGCTAAGGCGGGTGGATCACTTGAGGTCAGGAGTTCAAGACCAGCCTGGGCAACATGGTGAAACCCTGTCTCTACTAAAAATACAAAAATTAGCCAGGCGTGGTGGGGCATGCGTGTAATCCCACATACTCTGGAGGCTGGGGAATGTGTGTAATCCCACATACTCTGGAGGCTGAGGCAGAATTGCTTGAACCCGGGAGGCAGAGGTTGCAGTGAGCCAAGATAGCACCACTACACTCCAGCCTGGGCAACAGAGCACAATTCTGTCTCAAAAAAGAGAGAGAGAGAGAGAGAGAGAGACAGAGAGAGAGACAGAGAGAGAGAGATAGAGAGAGAGAGGGAGAGGGAGAGGGAGGGAGGGAGGGAGAAAAAGCAGCAGCACCTTGCAGCAGCTGAGACCCAAGTTCCAACTCTGACTTGTGCAGTCACCAGCCTATGGCCCTGGGCAAAGCTCTTCCCTCCCCAGCCTGTTTCCTATAAAGTTGGAACATAAGCCCCAAGTGTGAGGGTCACAGCAGGATATGTTGGGAATCACGATTTGGGTAGGGGTAGGGGAGGACATCCTTCTCTGAGTCACTCCTGGGGTGCGGCCCTGGGTCCAGCTTTGGGAAAAAGAATAAATAAAGCTCGGAGCATCAGTGTGTTTTGGGGGTGGGGATTGAACCAGTGTGGCCAAGGTGCCCAGCACTGGCCTTTGGAAGGCAGCTCCATGGCATGGGGTTACGGTTACAACTAGTGCAGCAACCTTCCCCTTCCAGTCTCATGTTGGGGGAAGCTCAGAAATGGGGACTTCTAGCCAGGCATGGTGGCTCAGGCCTGTAATTCCAACACTTTGGGAGACCGAGGCAGGCAGATCACCTGAGTTCGAGACCAGCCTGGCCAATATGGTGAAACCCCATCTCTACTAAAAATACAAAAATTAGCTGGGCACAGTGTCTCATACCTGTAATCCCAGCACTTTGGAAGGCCAAGGCAGGTGGATCATTTGAGGTCAGGAGTTCAAGACCAGGTTGGCCAACAGGATAAAAACCTGTCTCCACTAAAAATACAAAAATTAGTCAGGTTGTGGCAGGTGCTTGTAGTCCCAGCTACTCAAGAGGCTGTGGCAGGATAATCGCTTGAGCCTAGCGGGGGAAGGTTGAAGTGAGCCGAGATTGTCCCACTGCACTGCACTCCAGCCTGGCGACAGAGCGAGACTTTGTCTCAAAGAGAAACAAAACTGGGACTTCTCTTGCTCCACTTCTGCTCTTTGCTCTGCCTGCTGGGGAGACGTTGATCAAACTCTACAGGCCTGACAGGAAGACATTTGCCTTCTCCTTTTGTGGGGCCCTGAGGTGAAGAACAGAAGTGGAGGCTGGAGAGGGGGCAACACCCTGCACCCTTGGGCTGCAAGAGACCCACCAGCCAAGTCCTGCCTGTGATGCCTTCCACTCACTACCAGGTGTCACCCTCGGCCCTCTCACCGTGGCTTATCCATTCCACCCTCTGCTATAGGCTGGGCTTTAGGGCTGCAGAGGGAGACACAGAAAGTCAGGTTTGCACGTGGGAGCAAGAACGGGCACCCAGGTGTCTCAGTGCTGGCCCCACAGCTCCCTGTCCCCGTGGCCTACCAGACTTGGTTCAGGCCTCTCTGTATCCATGCTTCCATCCCTGGGAGAGAGGCCAGCCATGATGTGGACATTCATTCCTCTCAGGGGTCGTGCCTGGACAGGACTGTCTGGCCTCCCTTCTCCCACGCAGCACTGCCTCCCCTCCCCACAGGCTGGGCTCCTTCTGCAGAGCTGCCCCTGGCCTGCCTTCCCTGTCCTCAACACTCCCCATCCTATCCCCCTCTCTGACCTTAGCTGGACACTCAACCCTGGTCCCACTCCCACTCCCCAAGAGAGACTGGGAAGTGTCTGAGACTGAAGGTGGGGTCCAGTGTAAATTCAGGAGGTACAGGGTATAGGACAAATAACTAGGATGCTTAGTTCTAGAAGCTTCTTTGGAAATTTCTAGGGCTGTGGGCATTTTCTCTGGAGCTACCAGCAGAGGGAAGGACCTGCTGCCTCCAGAGCAGCTCCAGCCCTGACTAGACCCCCTTGCAGCCGCCCTCTCCTGCTGCTACAGCTGCCCCTTCTGGCTGGCCCCATGCACAACCGTGCCTCAGTTTCTCAGCAGCCCAGAGCCTGGAGTTCACCAGGAGCTCCTTCATGGCCCTGCACTAGGTCCACAGCCTGGGCTCACTCCATCCTGTTCAGCATACTCTGGGCTCTGTCCCCAGCCCCCAGCTCAGGCCTCTGATCCTGCCTCTGACCCCACACCCTCAGGCCTTTCCAAGTAACCACACACATGCACACACAGACACACATACACACATACAGAGACACGCATACATGCACATGTGCACAGATACAGATATACATGCATACACATGTACACACATATATACACGTACACATACAAACATGCAGGTGTTAAACAGACACACATATACACACAAACATATACACATACACTACAGATCCATGTACACAGACACAGACACAAATACACATACACATACCAACACTACAGACATGTACACAGACACAAATACAGACACACAAACATACTGACACACATACACACAACTATATACACATACAAACATTACAGACATATGTACACACAACTACACCAACACTACAGACAGGCTGTCACCATCTCAAAAAAAAAATTAGTGTGGTGTGTTAGTGCATGCCTGCAGTTCCAGCTACTTGGGAGGCTGGATTGCTTGAGCCAGGGAAATCAAGGCTGCAGTGAGCTGTGTTTGCATCACTGCCCAGTCTGGGTGACAGAGGGAGATCCTATCTTGAAAGAAAAGAAAAGAGAAAGAAAGGAGAAAGAGAAGAAAGAAGAAAAGAAAGAAAGAAGGAGAGAAGGGAAGAAAGGAAGGAAGGGGAAACATAGAAGAGAAGGGAAGGAATGAATGCAAAACCTATTCATGCTCTGTGATACGGGGATGCAGAAGCTGACTGTACCTGGGCTGTGCCCTCCAGGTGGGAACATAGCCAACTGGAAAGATCAGGGCAGTAAAACCCAGAGACTGTGGGAACCTAGAATGAAAAACAATGTCTGCCAGAGGTTGAGGCTGCAGTGATCGCACTACTGCACTCCAGCCAGGGTGACAGAACAAGACCCTGTCTCAAAAAAAAACAAAGAAAGAAAAAGAAAAAGAAAGAAAAATCAGAGAGCATTTAGATCTGTGCAAATAAAAGGAACCAGAAGGGCATTTTGGGCAGAGGAAATGGCATGGCACAAATGCATCAAAGTTGAAAAGGAAGTCTGAGGGACAAACTCCAACCAGAGTGGAAGAGGATGTGGTGGTGGGAGAGGACAATGGGAAGGCCAGCTAGGCCAGCTTACAGTGGGTCTGATCAACCTGGGGATATGGGAGCCACAGAAGGACCGAAAGGATGGAGTAGGACCTAGGAATCATCCCTCTGGGTTAGAGGGGTGAAGAGCAGCTCCCTCTGGGGTCTTCCAAGTAGTGAGGATGAGTCCTAAGCTGGGGCCTGGGCAGTGGAGCTGGAAGAGAGATGGACTAGACAGGGAGGATTAGGAAGCAGAAAGGATAGGACAGGGTGGCGGAGGGCTTGGAGGTGACAGACAGGGAGGTGTCCAGGGCAAATCCAGGACTCTGGCCTGGTGATCAAAGGGACAACAAGACAAACATTATGGAGAAGGGAGTTGCTGAGGTCAGCTGTGATGAAAGAGAAGCAGCCAGACTCCTGGGTCTGAGGGATGAGGGCCTGGGGGCCTGGACTTCTGGGTCTGAGGGATGAGGGCCTGGGGGCCTGGACTCCTGGGTCTAACGGAGGAGGGGCTGAGGGCCTGGATTCTTAGGTGTAAGAAAGGAGGGGCTGCTACTGGGATTTCTGGATCTGGGTGAGAAAGGAGTACTTAGTAGCCAGTACTCTAGGAAGAAGGGCACATTTCTCTCTTAGGAGAGAAGGCCTGGGAGAAATATGTGATCTTTGAGGACAAATGAGGACCCAGGACCCAGCCCCAGGAAATGCCAACAAACAAAACATTTGCAAAGAAAAAAACCGACAAAATCACAAGCCACCATTTTCTGACCTATAATGATAACCGACCTAAGCAATGACCACTGATATGGATGTTAGAATCTTCAGATCAAATATTCTTCTTTTGAGAGAGAGAGTTTTGCTCTTGTCGTCCAGGCTGGGTGCAGTGGCATGATCTTGGCTCACTGCAACCTCCACCTCCTGCATTCAAGCAACTCTCCTGCTTCAGTCTCCTGAGTAGCTGGGATTACAGGCGCCCACCACCACACCCAGCTAATTTTTTGTATTTTTAGTAGAGACAGGGTTTCATCATGTTGCCCACACTGGTCTTGAACTCCTGACCTCAGGTGATCCACACGCCTTGACCTTCCAAAGTGCTTGAGATTACAGGTGTGAGCCACCATGCCTGCCAAAAGATTCTTAAGAAGAAACCAGGGTGACCTCATGAAGTCTGGACAACCAAGAGAGGTAAGTTTCCTGACATTGGCTCAGGAAGCACTAAGAACTTCTGAATACAATCCAACCTCTCCCTCTAACCAACACATGCTTGCAGAAACAGGGGCATGTTCAAGGGCACCACAGGTATGCAATCAGCCATGCTGTGCCTGTGCAACAGAAGACTGGGCTTTTCCAATAAACAGTATGAGAAAGACACAGGGGGTAGGAACCACAAGAGATGAAACAATAGGCAAGACATATGAACCAATCACACTGGCCTTTGGGGATTTCATTCAAGCAAGTCACCTGTTAACTAGTGTTTTGAGACTATCTGGAAAATACAAACTAAACAGAAATAAGACAATACTAAGAACTTATTAATATATATTTTTGAAACAGGTCTCTGTTTGTTGCCCAGGTTAAAGTGCAGTGTCATGATCACACCTCGCTGCAGCTTCTATTTCTGGGTGCAATTGATCCACCTACCTCACTCTTCTGAGTACTGGGACCACAAGCGCATGCCACCGTGATTGGTTAATTTTTGTAATATTATTTTTCACAGAAACGGTCTCATTATGTTGCCAGGCTGGTCTCATACTCTTGGCTCAAGAGATCCTCCTATCTTGGCCCCCAACAAAGTACTAGGATTACAAGTGTGAGCCACTTTGCCCAGCCAAAAACGTTTTTTATCTGTCAATTATACACTCTAAAGATATGTACAGGCCATATGATGTCTGGGATTGGCTTTTAAAACCAGGGATGGGAAGAAATTGGAGATATGAAACAAAAATGGAAAAATATTGGGTGGGCACAGTGGCTCATGCCTGTAATCCCAACACTTTGAGAGGCCCAGGTGGGTGGATCACCTGAGATCAGGAGTTGGAGACCAGCCTGCCCAACATAGCAAAACCCCATCTCTACTAAAGAAACAAAAAATTAGCCAGGCATGTTGGCAGGCCCCTGTTAAGTCCAGCTATTTGGGAGGCTGAGGCAGAAGAATTACTTGAACCTGGGAGGCAGAGGTTACAATGAGCCGAGATCATGCCACTGCACTCCAATGAGGGTGACAAGGGTGAAACTCCATCTCAAAAAAAAAAAAAGAATGGAAGAATATTAATCATTGCTGAAGCTGGTGGGCACAGGACATGGGAACTGCCTATTGTGGGTTTGGAAACTTTCTTTTTTTGAGACAGTCTCACTCTTGTCACCCAGGCTGGAGTGTGATGGTGCAATCTTGGCTCACTGCAACCTCCACCTCCCCAGTTCAAGTGATTCCCCTCCCTCAGCCTCCTAAGTAGCTGTGATTACAGGCCCCCACCACCACAACAGGTAATTTTTGTATTTTAACAAAGACAGGTTTTGCCATGTTGGCCAGGCTGGTGTCGATCTCTTCAGGCAGTCCACCTGCCTCAGCCTCCAGAACTGCTATGATGACAGGCATGAGCCACCACGTCCGACCAGTTTGGAAGTTTTCACAAACCCATATTTAAATAGCAAACGCATGGTTTAGGGGTGTGGGGACCTGGAGTCCGTTTAGGGGTGGGGGGACCTGGAGCCTGGGGCCGGGAGCTGCGGATGCTGGGGCCAGGGCGATACCAGAGGCTGTGCCACCAGCGGGCTCAGTCCCAGCCCCGCCACCCTGGCGGACCCAGTTTCAGAGGGCTACCCGGATCCCACAGAGGCCACAGGGGAGGCGAGGGCACATGGGGTTCCTCACCTGGGTACACGGCGGCTTGGGGGTCTGGGCAGGCCTGGGAGTTTCCTTGGCCGAGTGAGTCAGTTGGGCAGGCAGGGAATGTGCCAGGAAACGCTCGGCCTCCTCTCCTTACTCCCAGGGTGGGGTCTCTCTCAGCTCGGCCTCTTCCTCCTGGCGCTCCTCCCTCCTGGCCCCGGCCTCGGCCACTGCCACTCCCTCTTCCCGCAGGGCTTCCCCACGGCCGGCCCTTCCCCGCTGCTGCCACTGCCACCGAAAGTGGAGATCCAGGAGACTTGCTGGCCTGGGCCACCTCAGCCGGCGGGGAGCAAGCGCGGGGTTGTCCTGCCTGTCCGTCCAGCTTGGAGAGTGGAGGAATGGGATCCGAACCATGTCCTGGGTCGGGGCATGCGGGGTCAGGGGTCAGCACGGGGGCAGACTGGGCTAGGTAGCGGGCTCGAGGACTCCCAGGGCACACATCTGGGGCCGCCCCGAGTGCAGGAAGGGGGCACCTATACTGGGTGGGCAGGTTCTGGGGTTGGCAGGTCAGAGGCCACTGGAAACCCTCGGCCCTCAGCCAGGCCACCTCAGGGAGCCGGGCAGACTGGGGCACACCTGGAGAAGGGCAGACAGAGGAAAACCTGATGTGAGCTCATCCCAAAAAACAATCGTGAAAGACCCGTGAAGTCCAAACCTTACACGGAAATGCCGAGCGGGGTGAGCTGCTCTCAGGCGTGGTCAGGAAAATGGCCCTAAATGCCCCACACGGCCCAGGCATCCCGCTCCCCCTCACCTGTGACCCTGGTTCTTCAGGAGCACAGCAAGGATGAGTGTCGGATACTCCAGTCCCACCTCTAGATGGTGAAGGTTTGGCTACTCCCACCTCGAGCTCTGTGTAAGGCAAGAAGTTAGCAGTGAATGGATCCTGACCAGCGGACCGAGACGATCTACCAGGCAGCTCATATTCAGAGATCACTTCCTCACATTTTTAGTAACATCTGGTTCCCAGTCCTCACATTTAAAATAAAAATAAGCAGATTACTGCTTTTCTGTGCCTCGAACGACTCTCAAAATTAGATTCCAAAGATTTCTACATTGTAGATGACATGACAGAACCCAAATTCAGGTTATGCTGTCATAATTTAAAACATTGCGGCTGGGCACAGTGCCTCTCGCCTATAATCCCAGCGCTTTGGGAAACCAAGACAGCAGATCACCTGAGGTCAGGAATTGGAGACCAGCCTGGATAACATGGTGAAACCTCATCTCTACTAAAAACATAAAAATTATCTGGGTGTGGTGATGTGTGCCTATAATCCCAGCTACCTGGGAGGCTGAAACATGAGAACTGCTGGAACCAAGGAGGCAGAGCCTGCAGTGAGCCACAATTATGCCACTGCACTGCAGCCAGGGTGACAGAGTGAGACTTTCTCTCCCCTCCGCCAAAAATCAATAAATAAAAAATAAAAAATTAGTTGGGTGAGGTGAATACTGCTGTGAGTTGAGATATCACCACTGCATTGCAGCCTGGGCAACTAGAGTAAGACTTTGTTCAAAAAAAAATTGTCAAAACCAAAACAAACTTAAATTTCAAGGAAGAACTGAAGTCACAAATCAAAGCCAAATGTTTAAACATCAAAGTTTTTTCTATTATCACATTAAATGAAAACTTTAGCTTCTTACCAGACAGCAGCTAAACTGGAGTGCAAATGTAAGCTATGAGGAAACCGGGATGGCCTGGCTGTCCAGCACTGATGGACCATGTGATGTTCCAGCCACCTGGCTCATCTGCTTGAAAGAAATGTAGTAAGTTTGAGTTATAATAGTTAACAACAACAAGAACAATAAATACTGGGTCACAATATCTGGACTTACAGATCCATTCAAATGTATAGTTGAAAATGGGGCTTTTTAAAAAAACAGCTACCTAACAAGATTTACTTATATATGATCATTTATTTTAAACCACATATATCGGCTGGGTTCTATGGCTCACGTGTATAATCCCAGCCGTTTGGGAAACTAGGGTGGGATGATCACTTCAGTCTAGGAGTTCAAGACCAGCAACACATTTAGAAAGAAACACATACTAAATTTAATTAATGTAATTGACTAGAAAGTTAAAAAAAATTATCCCACATATAAAAAGATGTAAATGGTATATGTTAATAGTCCAATAACCATTAAGGAAATTAAAATGGTAACCAAAGACCTTCCCAACTACTCCCAAAGGCTCAGCACTGGTGCTAAATTTTGAAGGATTAGATAATGTCTATCTTACACAAGTCATTTGAAAAAGCAGAAAAAGAGAAAGCCACCTAACATTTTATGAGGCTAATATAACAGTGATGCTTAAACCAGATAAAGACATGATAAATGCAATCTATCAAAGACTAAAGATGAAAAATCTTACATTAAAAAAGAGCTAACCTGCTGGGCTCAGTGGCTCACACCTGTAATCACAGCCTGGGCTGGTCTCCAACATAGTGAAACCTCATCTCCACAAAAAAGCAAAAAAAAAAAAAAAAAACTTAGCTGGGTGTGGTGGCATGCACCTGAAGTTGCAGCTTCTTAGGAGGCTGAGGTGGAGGATAGCTTGAGCCCAGGAGGTTGAGGCTGGAGTGAGCTGTGATCATGCTACTGCACTCCAGCCTGGGTGACAGATCAGGACCCTGTCTTAAAAAAAAGTGAATCCAAAATTGAACCCAATCTAATAATGTACTAAAAAAAAAACATGATCCAACAAGTCTAGGTGAAGAATTCAAGGATAATTCAATATCAGAAAGTCTATCAATTTATTATTAGGATAAAAGAGAAAAGTTATGAGATTATCTCATAGACAAATAATAGCATTTAATAAAAATTCAACATTTATTTATGATTAAAGACTTGTAGAGAAAAAGGAATAGAAGTAAATTGTCTTAATTTGATAAAGGATACATACCCTGAACTGATACCAAACAACCATCACACTTAATGCAGGAGTTTCAGGTATAACCCCCACTTAGGATGAGACCTAGTTGTCCAGGAAGCCCACTCCTATGAGCTGTTGCTTCCGCTACAGAGTAGAGGGCTAGGCTGCTGGGCCAGAAAAGAGATTAAATCACAACATCACAGAGAAGACACAGGCATAAGAACTAGCAGGAGGACATAAAACCATAATGTAGATGACACTAAAACTATATTTGCACATAAAAACCAGCATTTGCAGATGACAGTAATCTATACAAGAAACCAAATGGAATCAACAAAGTATTATGATTCATATCAGAATTCAACAAAAAGGCTGCATATAAGAAAACTAGTATTATTTCCTCTACATCAGGAATAAACAAAAGTATCATTCACAAAAATAAAAATTGTAACAGATACAGAAATTAACAAAAGAACACTGGAGATCTTCAAAAAGAAAATTTCCAAGATCTAGTGAAAGATAAAGAGTTACAATAAATGTAGATATTAACATGTTAAGGCAATCAAACCTCCCCAAGTAAGATCTATAAATTCTCTGCAATCCCAATAAAAATCCCAGCTGGATTTTTGTTTTTTTGAGTTGCAGTTTTGCTCTTGTTGCCTGGGATGAGTATAATGGCATGATCTTGGCTCACTGCATCCTCTGCCTGCCTGTTTTAAGCGATTCTCCTGCCTCAGTCTCCCAAGTAGCTGGGATTCACTATGTTGGTCAGGCTGGTCTCAAACTTCTGACCTCAAGTAATCCAGTAGCCTTGGCCTCCCAAAGTGCGGGGGTTACAGGCATGAGCCAGGTGGGCCTTTTATTTTTCTTTTTAAAGTTTACTATCTTGCTTCTAAAATGTCTATGGAAGAATAAAAGTTCACAAACAGCTAAGCCAACTTTGAAAAAGAACAAAGTGGGCTGGGTGCAGTGGTTCACATCTGTAATCCCCACACTTTGGGAGGCAGAGGCGGGTAAATCACTTGAGGTCAGCTGTTCGAGACCAGCCTGGCCAACATGGTGAAACCCCATCTCTACTAATAATACAAAAATTAGCTGAGTGTGGTGGTGTATGTCTGTAATCCCAGCTACTTGGGGAAGCTGAAAAGGGAAGGAAAAAAAAAAGAGGAAAGTGGGCTGGGCACAGTAGCTCACACCTGTAATCCCAGCACTTTGAGAGGCAGAGGCGGGTGAATTG
>PVKP010037354.1:0-21709 GCA_004027715.1 Plecturocebus donacophilus | reverse complement strand
AAGTGATGAAGATGGTAGAAGTGGCAATTCTAGATTTATTTTGAGGACGGTGCCAGCAGGATTTGTTGAGATGATGAGAAAGAGGCCCCTCATACTTCCTCATTTTAGCCTAAACAGGACAGTGGAAGTGTGATCACTATTTCCATCTTATAAAAAATGTAGTTAGGAGCATGGTTTCTCAGTTCAAAATCTGTTTCTATCATGTGCTTGATAAGTTTGTTTTCCCATCTGCAAAATGGGTTAATAACGTTCCTAACAGGCTGCTACCAAGATTAATGGATATTTCATATAGGAAACACTTTAGTACAAGAGTCCAAGAATGTTAGCTGCTATCTAGTTGTTAATAATACCAGCGCGGAAAAATAAAGGGAAAAGCAACCAATCCCCAACATTTCTCTTCTTTCCTCCCTCCCTCATTCATTCATTCATTCTACAAACTTTTTTGAACGTTTGTTCTATGCTAGCTAGATCCACGTTAGAGTTAGGATGCTCAAACCCGGGCCCGCGTTTTGAGTCCAAGGTTCCAATTCAACTCTAATTCTAAAGCTACCTCACAGGGCAGTCGAGAGGCTGAAAACGAGCGCCAAACAGGGGAACATGTACCGAGTATCCGCAGGCTATGGGGCGCTTAGTGTTTATGTGCTTTAACTTTAGGTGGAAACTCTCATTCTGCCCCCGCAATGCGGGAAAGGGTCGGTGCGGGGTCACCAGACACAGGGCTCTGAGGGGAGAGGAAGATGAGCTGAGGGCCAAAGGCCGCCTGCTGCTTCACTTACCGCTTGCAGCAAAGCTCCCGGTGTCGCCTGCTGCTGCCCGGCTCCGGGGCCCGACCCCGTCGCTCCCAACAGCAACTCATGTCGCTGCCGCTTGACTGGGACCAGCGGCAACTCCGGGGCCTTACGCTTCTGCTGTTCTATCATGGCGGCAACCGGTCTCTTCAGCGCCGCCACTGAACGCGCTGCAGCCCTCAGGCGCCACGCAATTGGTTTCAACTTTGTCCTTCCTCCACAACTTCCAGCTTGGAAGAACCAATCGGCTTTCAATATTCCCATTTGCACCGCCCTCCAGATAGTCTCTTGTTATTGGGCTTATCTTTCTGACGTCATGAGAGCGCGATTCCAGGATTGGTAAACGGAGCTGGCGACCTTCCTAGGCGCGCTGGGTGTTGTGGGTGGAAACGCGCTGGCTGACTGGATTCGGCGTTTAGTTCAACGCCGCGATTTGGGGACCAGGAGCTGACGCCTAGTACGTATGAGGAAGAGCGGGGTGGGTGGCTGCCGGAGTCTGGAGGCGACGCCTCTGTTGTGCAGTCTAAGCCTGTCCTTCTCAGCTGAGGGTGCTGATAGCGAGGGGTGGGAGGCGGGCCCCGAGTCCCCAGCTCTGGTAAGTAGTAGCCTGGGCTCCCTTTCCGGGCAGGAGCGGAGCCTTGGGGTCTCGGCGGCAGGACCCAGCCCCCGCGGCTCCCTTCTTCAAGAGCGCCCATCGTGGCCAGTCCCTTGCCAGGCATTCCCAGGGAGAAGGATCTGTATCCAGCCTCCACCGGTGCCCCGTTTGGCCGAGGAGGCTGACTTGTTTCTGCCACTGATCTTGCAGTTTTTGATTAAGGCCTACTCTATGCCCCGCTGAGAGAGACCGTGATGAAGGAAATGTCCGGCTCCTTCTCCAGACACAGCCTTGTTGAGAAATTTGAGACTCATGCCCATGAACGTGGTCATTTCCTCAGTCGTCCAACTGATATTTATCGTGCAGAGCGTTGGAGATACGTTGTGAACCAGACACGGCCCCTACTCTCAAGGCGTTTATGTCTGGTGGGGAAAACGTTAAACAGTGACCTCACTAATACATGGAAGTGCCTCCTAGTGCTGTCTGATGCTATGAGTGCCTGAAATATATAAGCAGGAAGGTTTTTCAGAGGAAAAGATGCCTGCGCTGGTAGCTGCAGGAAGAACTGTAATTAATTAGGTGAAGAGGCGAAGGCAGAATCTTCCGTAGAGAACTACTTGTTCATTTCCCTCCCAAGCCCTGAGGCACTTGGGAGGAAAATGGCTGAAAGCACAAAGAACCAGTGTGGCTGGTACAAAGAGAATGAAGGGGAGTATGGCACAAGATGAAACTATCTGATAGCGGTCAGACCTTGCAGAAATTTGTAGCTTTTATCTTAAAATGGATGAAATACCACTGAGCCATCTTCCCCCAGTGGGGTGTGGTGGAGGAGGGCGCTTGATCCCTCTGGCTCAATGGTGTGAACAGATTGGGGTTGAGGTACCCCTGGTGGCTGTATACAGACCACTTAGGGTATGCAGTAATCCTGATTAGAGATGTCAGTGAGTACTGAGATACGGGTGAAACTGCAGAGAACTGGACAGATTCCAGAGGTATATAGGAGGTAAAACGGGTGGGACTTGGTGATGGGTTGATTTTAGGGAGTGAAGAGAGCAATCAAAGGTAACTCCTAGATTTCTGGCTTATGTGGTTAAATAGATGGTGGTACCATTCACTCACTATCACTGAATCCCTCAAGCTGGGTAGGGAACACTAGAAGATGACTAGAGACCTGTTTTATTTATTTATTTATTTATTTTAAGACATGGTCTCGCTCTGTCACCAAGGCTGGAGTGCAGTGGTGCGATCTTGGCTCACTGCAACCTCCGTCTCCCAGTTTCAAGCGATTCTCGTGCCTCAGCCTCCCCAGAAGCTGGGATTACAGGCGCCCACCACCATGCCCATCCAATTTTTGTATTTTTGGTGAAGATGGGGTTTCACTATATGGGCCAGGCCGGTCTGGCCTCAAGTGGCCTGCCTCAGCCTCTGAAAGTTCTAGGATTACAGACCTGAGCCACTGCTCCCAGCTGAGACCAGTTTTCATTGAATGATTGATTGATTATGTGGGGTCATTCATGACATCCAAGAGGCAGTTTGAAATACAGCTTTGGTGCTCAGAAGAGGGATTTCTGTTGGAAATATAAAATTGGGGATAATTTGTCTGTACATGAATTGAGCCACAGGTATGGGTAAGGTCACCTAAGTCAGAACCTTGACTAGTTCCAACATTTAATGGTGAAGAACAGGTGGATGAACCTACAAGAGTTAGAGTAGGAAGGAGGACTGGAGGAATGTCTCAGAAGCAAAAGAATGATTTGTGATAGAAACTTCTAGAATTTAAATAACATGAAGATTAAAAAATATATTTTGGCTTTTATCATCATGGAGGTCATGGTAACCTTAGCAAGAGTTATTTTGTGGGTGTAATTGGGCCAAAAACCAGATATAAGGCAAGGATTTGGACAAGAAAATGTAGGCGGTGAACCTACACAGTATTTTTCGTAGATGTGATTGTAAAGAGGAGGAGAGGATGTGCTAACTGATGGGGATAAGGTACTATCCAGGATCCAATTGAGGATCCAGTTGTGAGAAATTTGAGAATATTGTAGAACATTTGAAAGTCATTCTGGAGTGTAGGAGAATGAGCTTACTAGAAAAATGTAGGATGCAAGGAAAAATCAATTTTTTTTTTTTCCAGCATATCAGGTGGTTTAGTGAATGCATGGAGAAAACCTGTCTGGGTATGGGAAGGACTTGGCTTGCTCCAGACGCATTCTGACCTCTAATGTGTCTTCTCTTACTGAAAAATATGGAAAACTAAAAACCATTTTTCTAGACTCCTTTGCATCTAAGTTGAAAATTGAATTTGGAACTGAGTTAAATGTGGAGAGAAGGAGGGTGCGAGTCATCCAGTTTTGCTGCCAGTCATGGCAGTAAAGTTCTCCAGTTGATAGCTTCCTGGTTTGGTGGCTTGCTTCAGTGATAGCCATAACTTTTGGATTGTGGCAAAGGTGGTGTTATTTTGTGGGTTAGGTGTTGTTCCTGGAAGTTCTGCCAGAGTCTTTTATTGCAGTACATATGTTTCTGCTTAAGTGGATTCTGTTGTCTGCAACTGTCCTTGACCAGGGTAGAGGTACTGCCAGATAGGTAAATATAAAGACAGAGTTAAAGGGAGTTTAGGGTGTTGTTGGAATGATGATCTATGGAATCTAAGCTGGATTGGGAGAAAACTGAAGAAAAAGGGGAGGGCTGATGGATTGGAAGAAAATAGAGGCCAATAAATCAGGGTCCTAATGAGGTCAAAGAACAATATTCTCTGCTAGAGGATTTCTGTTTATCCTAAAAGGCTTACTCAGTTATCTGTTTAACTTCCCTGCTTGCCCCAGACCCTCTTTCTCTTCCTAGCTACTACTTTGTTTTGAGACAGGGTCTCACTCTGTTGCCCAGGCTGATTGCAGTGGCATGACTATGGCTCACTGTAGCCTTAACCTCCCAGGCTCCAGTGATCCTCCCAGCTCAGCCTCTTCAGTAGGTGTGCCTACAGGTATGTGCCACCATGCCTGGCTAATTGTTGTATTTTTTGAAGAGACAAGGTCTTGCCATATTGTCCAGGCTGGTCTCAAACTCCTGGTCTCAAGCAGTCTTGCTGCCTTGGTCTCCCAAAGTGCTATAATTATAGGCATAAACCACCATACCTGGCCCTCAAGTTTCTACTTAGCACTTACCACATTGCAGTGTAATTGGTCACCATTATCCCTATCACACTAGGAGGTCTTTGAGAATGGGAACTGTGTTGCAAAGGGTGGTTTATTAGGCCAAGCACAGTGGCTCATGTCTATAATCCCAGCACTTTGGGAGGCCAAGGCAGGTGGATCACTGAGGTCAGGAGTTCGATACCAGCCTGACCAAGGTAGTGAAACCCCATCTCTACAAAAATACAAAAACTAGCTGGGCATGGTGGCATGTGCCTGTAATCCTAGCTACTTGGGAGGCCGAGGCAGGAGGGAGAGGTTGCGGTGAGCCAAGATGGCACCATCTTGAACACAGGAGGGAGAGGTTGCGGTGAGCCAAGATGGCACCATTGCACTCCAGCCTGGGTGACAGGAGCGAAACTCTCTCAAAAAGAAAAGGAGAAAAAAAGCGTGGTTCAAGTATGTGGTCCTTGGAATGGCCTAAGATTTGTCTCTTTCTAGCTTTGTGGTTTTGGAAAAGTTATTTGAGTTCTGTAAAATAGGATTACTTGCTTTGTAATAAAGCAAGTTTTAAGGATTGAAAGCAGATTTATAAACTACCTTATATATAAACATCAGTCAATAGTGTTGTGAATTGATGAATTAACAGTTTAAATGAGGTAAAATTAAATACTTCACTATTTTGGTAGATATAAATTTTGATGTGTGTTACACTGTGCTAGGCACTGGAGATTTGGGGAGGAAGGGTATGATGATGTACAAGACAAGGGCATGCTTACAAGAATTTCACACTCTACAAAGGAAGGAGAAAAATGTCCCTAAATATAATTTGAATCCCATCTCCATCATTCATATTTTGCAATCTTGAGCAAGTTTACTTAGCTTTTCTTGTGTCCTCATTTTTAAAATGGCAATGATAATTGCCTGTTTTATGGGATAGTCAAGAAGAGAATTACTGAATGTCATGAAGATAAAATTTTAAAAGGAGAATTAGATTAGTTAAGAGAAGTAAAACTCTTAGATTAATACATGGCAGATATGAAGCACTCAAATATTAGCTATTATTATTATAAGACTTTGAAGGAATCTTAGGAATAATTGACTGAAAGAGTAGTGTTGGGTGGTAGAATAAGTGCTGATCCTGGGGTCTAGTACCAATGTTGTTAACTGTGAACAGGCTTTGTCAAATCACTTGGCTTCATTTTCAGTTGCGTAAGAGTAATAGGTTTAATTATTTTCATAGTTCCTTTAAGCTTTTACATTTTCTGAGTTCACCTTTTGTGTTTTTCCTGGCATTTTACTATTCCTCTTTATAGCTTTTGGCTATATTCTCAACAGATCCATAATTGGAATTTGAAAGAAAGAAGCATCTGTCTTACATGGTCACTCTAGAAATGTGGTGGGAGGGAGAAAAGTTGGACTACCAGTTTGATGTTTGAAAGTGTTCCGGCCGGGCTTGGTGGCTCATACCTGTAATCCCAGCACTTTGGGTGGCTGAGGTGAGCGAATCATTTGAGGTCAGGAGTTCGAGACCAGCCTGGCCAGCATGGTGAAACCCTGTCTCTACAAAAAATACAAAAATTAGCCAGGTGGGGTGGCACATGCCTGTAGTCCCAGCTACTTGGGAGGCAGAAGTGAGACAATCACTTAAAGCCAGGAGGCAGTGGTTGCAGTGAGCCAAGATCACACCACTGCACTCCAGCCTGGGTGACAAAGCAAGACTCTGTCTTGGAAAAAAAAAAAGTGTCCCATCTGTTGAACTGTCCAATATATTAAATGGGACTTGGCTCCTTTAGACCAGAATGCATTCCCCCTTCTTTCTCTACTTGTGCTTGCCATTGACATATAGTAAGACTCAGTTCACTCATTCAAAAAAAAAACTGAGTACTTATAGTATACCAGGCACCAGGAACACAAAATTGAGTAAGAAATGGTCTTTCGTTTCATGTTCAAATAAATGGATCCAGACCTTGCTCATGCTAGCCTCTTCCATGAACGATGTCCTTCAGATTACTCCATATTGATTCCTCTAATGTTGGGACCCAGTTAGTGTTAGAGTGATACTCTACAAAATTTAGATTTAGACTGTGTATTAGTCCATTTTCACACTGCTATAAAGAACTGCCTGGACTAGATAATTATAAAGGAAAGAGGTTTAATTGACTCACATTTCTGAATGGCTGAGGAGTCCTCAGGAAACTTACAGCAACTCATGACTGAAGGTGTAGAGGAAGCAAGACATGTCTTATGTGGTGGCAGGAGAGAGAGAGAGAGAGAGAGCAAGGGAAACTGCCACATTTAAACCATCAGATCTTGTGAGAACTCCCTCACTATAATGAGAACAGCCTGGAGGAAGCCACAATGATCCAATCCCCTCCCACCAAGTCCCTCCCCCAACACGTGGGGATTACAATTCAAGATGAAACTGCCGTGATCTAATCACCTCCCACCAGGTCTCTCCCCCAATATGTGAGGATTACAATTCAAGATAAAATTTGGGTGAGGACACAGAGCCAAACCGTATTAGATTGTGAATCCCTTTTTTTTTTTTTTTTTTTTTTTTGAGATGGAGTCTTGCTCTGTCATTAGGCTGCAGTGCAGTGCCACAATCAGCTCCCTACAACTTCTGCCTCCCAGGTTCAAGCAGTTCTCCTACCTCAGCCTCCCGTGTAGCTGGGACTACAGGCATGTGCCACCATGCCCAGCTAATTTTTTTTTTTAGTAGAGTTGGGGTTTCACCATGTTGGCCATGGTAGTCTTGATCATTTGACCTTGTGATCTGCCTGCCTTGGCCTCCCAAAGTGCTGGGATTACAGGCGTAAGCCACCGCGCCTGGCCTAGATTGTGAATTCTTTTGAGGTATAGTGCTTAAGAATGCAGGCTCTTGGCTGGGTGCTGTGGCTCATGCCTGTAATATCAGCACTTTGGGAGGCTGAGGTAGGAGGATTTCTTGAGCCCAGGAGTTCAAGACCAGATTAAGCAACATAATGAGACCCTGTCTCTACCAAAAAAAAAGAAAAAATTAGCCAAGCTCGTTGGTGTGTTTCTGTCCCATCTATTTGGGAGGCTGAGGTGGGAGTATCGCTTGAGCCCAGGAGGTCAAGGCTTCAAGGAGCCATGATTAGATCATTGCACTTTGGCCTGGGTGACAGAGCAAGACCCTGCCTCAAAACCAAAAACAAAAACAGTGCAGGATCTGGAGTCATTATTCTGTCTCTCTTCATCGCCTACTGTTTTTTAATTAGCTTGCTTTGCTCTCAATTCCAGCACAGATTAAAGATAAATTAAAATTCCTTTAAATTCTTTAAGGTTCTTGTCAGTACTCCTAAGTAACAAAAAAATCTAAATCCAAACAATAACAAAAATCTTGACAAGGTCAGTAAGGTAACACATTAAATGAGGTTCCAAAAAGGCTATAAAGTGTCTGGCCAATTTAATATTGTTCTGTAAGCTTTTCATTGCTTGAGGGATGGGAGGACAGGATGTGTAGGGTTTTCTTCCTAGTTGCATGTGTACTTTAAAAATTTTTTAGAAACAGTCATGCGCAATGTACGCATAACATTTTTCTGAATTATTTGAGTTAAATTGCTGACCCAATATCCCAACAGCCCTGAAAACTAGTTTTCTTACAAACAAGGACATTCTCCTTGTTTATTTTTATTTTTTATTTTATTTTTATTTTCCTCTATAGCCAGTGTAATTACTAAAATTATGAAAATAACATTGCATTACTTCTTTGATCCTCGGGCCCCACCTTTTGATACTGGAGCTCTGACTACCCATTCTGGTATGCTCCAATGTGTGCCCTCATCACTCTACTCTTCCCTTTATTGCAGTCCTGTTTGTAGATTCCTTCCTCACCCAACATAGACTCTGACCTCACTCTAGGCCACCATTTCTTCTGCTGTACCCTTTACTTCCATCACATACTTTCCTTTCTCTGCCCCTTGTTTTGGAAAGAGTGGCTAGTAATTGGTCCCTGTTACTTCCTTACATAACACAGTTGTTTAAAACATTCAAGCAAAATGCTTTGTTCTGCGTTCAGAACTATGGCAAGGCAACTCCGAATGGTGGACCTCAATCCTTGTCAATTTACTGAATCTTTTAAGTGTATGAATGTGGTCCTGTCTGACTGTAACTATCTTAATGTTATATATTCTTTTTTTTTTTTTTCCTTCTGAGACAGAGTCTCTTGCCCAGGGTAGAGTGCAGTGGCACGATCTTGACTCATTATAACCTCCGTCTCCTAGGTTCAAGCGATTCTTCTGCCTCAGACTCCTGAGTAGCTGGGATTACAGGTGCTCACCACAATGCCTGGCTAATTATTTTTATTTTTAGTAAAGACAGGGTTTCACCATGTTGCCCAGGCTGTTCTCGAACTTCTGGGCTCAAGTGATCCACCCGCTTTGGCCTCCCAAAGTGCTGGTATTACAGGTGTGAGCCACCATGCCTGGCTCAACTCTTTATTTATTTATTTTTTTTGAGACTAAGTTTCACTCTTGTCTCCCAGGCTGGAGTGCAATGGCATGATCCCTGCTCACTGCAACCTCGGCCTCCTGGTTCAAGCGATTCTCCTGCCTCAGCCTCCCGAGTAGCTGGGATTACAGGCACCTACCACCTCACCTGGCTAATTTTTGTATTCTTAGTAGAGACGAGGTTTCACCATGTTGGCTAGGCTGGTCTTGAATTCCTGACCTTAGATGATCTACCTGCTTTGACCTCCCAAAGTGCTAGGATTACAGGTGTGAGCCACTGTGCCCGGCCTATGACCTTTGTGTGTGGAGGAACAGATGATAGGTTACAATGTTTGAAGTTAATTTAGATGTTTCAGCTGCCCCTATGGATTTTTTACCTCGCTAATATGTTTCAAGTGTTGGTGGGATAATAAAAGTCTCCTGATAGAACCTGATCAGTTAGTAACTCCTGTTCTACCATGTGAGCGAGGGATACTAGACAGAGGGAAGGGACAGCTAGAGATGAGATTGTATTGCTATGAAATGGAAGGGGCAGGATTTAGCTAGGTTGTAAAACTTGGAATTAACCTGTTTACGAGCTATTTCTCAAGAAGACAAATCTCCCTGTGTTCTATGTACTTTTAGTAAAGTAATAAAAAGACACTTTGGCTGGCCTAAGCAGAAAAGGGCAAGTTTATTATAAGGATACAAGATTGTCTTTTGGAACTTGAGGACAGGGATGCTCCTGAGCTATGGGATGATACTAGAACAAGGGTTTGGACATCCTGACAGGATTTTCTTTCATTTCTGTTTCAAGTGAAGCTGTCTACTTAATGGATGGTCATTGTAAATTAGGAATACTTGCCAAAAGTAGGACATCAAGTCGTCCTCTGAAAGTGAAAGGAAGCAGTGGGGATTGAGAAGAGAAGGAAGTATTTGCCTATGAAAAAAAAATAATTTCAGGTCTTACTGGTGTCAAGGGTAATTGGGAGGAAAGAAAACAGGATAGTGCCATTAGATTTATCTTGGCAGTGATTTGTCCAACAGAATAAAGAGGCATGTTTAAGAGCCACTAGATTTCTGGTTCCTCTCTGTTTAAAATCAGGAGGCTGAGCAAGATTATCTCTAAGGTAAGTATCCGAAGCTGTAAGTTTTGCTACTTAGGCAGCATCAGCATCACCTAGGAGCTGGTTGAAAATGCATTATCTCGGGTAGCACAGACCTACTGAATTGCAATCTGCATTTTCACATAATTTGGAAATAGTTAAATGAATTTGGTACATCCAACAATGGTTTATTAGATAGGTGTTAAAAAAAAGTTGTATATGCATATTAATTGCTATAATAAGAAAATGTTAATGATTTCATGATTCCATTAACAAACCACTTCTACATATTAAAAAAACTGTAAGAATATAAATCAAAGTGAATTACAGATGATTTTATTTTCTTCATTATTAATATATTATCTGAACTTTTACAGTACGTATGTGTGTTTTAATGTTATTAAGAAAAAAATGTACGCCCTTCTCTCTTTGAAGTCACTTCAGATTTTTTTTTTTTTTTGAGACAGAGTCTCACTCTGTCGCCAGGCACCAGGCTGGAGTGCAGTGGCGCGATCTCGGCTCACTGCAACCTCCGCCTCCTGGGTTCAAGCAATTCTCCTGCCTCAGCCTCCCGAGAAGCTGGGACTACAGGCGCATGCCACCACGCCCAGCGTTTTTTAGCAGAGACGGGGTTTTACCATGTTGACCAGGATGGTCTTGATCGCTTGACCTCGTGATATGCCTACCTCAGCCTCCCAAAGTGCTGGGATTACAGGTGTGAACCAAGCCCAGTGGTCACTTCAGATTTAACACCTAGCACAGTAGTCATGAAAGTGAACTCTGGAGTCAGCCAGTTTCACTCCCCATTTCCTGGCTTTTTGACATGTTTAGTGATTTGACTTCCGGAAGCCTTTGTTTTCTCATCTGTATAATCCGACATTTTAAGAGTTTTGAGAATTTTTGTTTTGTTTTGTTTTGTTTTTGAGATGGAGTTTGCTCTGTTCCCCAGGCTGGGGTATGGCGGTGTGATCTCAACTCAAAGCAACCTCTGCCTCCCAGGTTCAAGGGATTCTTCTGCTTCTGCCTCCCTAGTAGCTGGGACTACAGGTGCCTGCCACCATGCCTGGCTAATTTTTGTATTTTTCATAGAGACGGGGTTTTGCCGTGTTGGCTAGGTTGGTCTGGAACTCCTGACTTCAGGTGATCTGCCCACCACAGCCTCCCACAGTGCTGGGATTACAGGTGTGAGCCACTGTACCTGGCCTGAGTTTTGAGAATTAAATGAGATTGCATGTCTAGTGTTTAGGACAGTGCCTGGACAGAGTATGTACTCCATTAATGTTAGTTTTTATTACTGTTATTCCATTTTTTTGAGATCCAGTCAAACATACCCTCTTTTCTCACCCCCCCACCAAAATTCTTCCCCTGGCCAAAAAAAAAAAAGCAATTTAAAAAACCAAAAACCAAAACCAAACACAACAAAATCAGTAGTAGTCTAATGGCCTTGGGTAAGTAACAGATTGTTAAGAAATAGGTTTAAGATTTCCCAAACTCCCCACAATTAGAATAAACAAGATATTTGGATAAAAGCATAAGATGTTAAATCTAGTGGTATTCTATAGAAATAACTGTGAATTGTTTGCCTATTCATTTTTTTTAACACAGGTATCTCTCTAATTGGTGTCTAATTTCTTTATGATAGGACACTTTTATTAGCTTTAATAGAAAAGAAATGGAGGAGCCATAGAATATTAAAGATGAATTCAGGAAGGCCTGAGACCATGGAAAACTTGCCTGCTCTCTACACTATTTTCCAAGGAGAGGTATATTCTTTTGTGCTTTGAAAGTCTACCATTTATGTTAAGAATAGACTGAGGGTGGCAACTGGGTTTGATGTTCCTGTCCACTTAAGTCTGTCTCGAGCATTGCAGCTTAAATGGGAAGGGCCAGAGAAATATCTGGCAATCACATGTGCCTTCTCTAAGCTCCAGATATTTAAGTGCATAGTTGACATCATGATTAGAATATCAGCATGTCTAATTTATGTTTTAAACTGAATTTGTTTTTTCACTGCTGTGGTTTGAACGTGTCGCCTAAAAAGCATGTTTTGGAAACTTAATCCCCACTGCATCAATGTTGGGAGGTAGGGCCTAGTAGGAGGTATTTAGGTCGTGAGGGCTCCGCCCTCCTGAATGGATTAATGCCAATTATTGAAGGGCTTGAGGCTGTGAGTTTGATCTCTTTCTCTCCTTCTTACCCTCTTACTTTCCACCATGGGAGGACATAACAAGGAGATTCTTGCCAGATGTTGGCACCTTGCTCTTGGACTTCCCAGCGTCCAGAACTATGAGCCAAATAAATTTCATTTCTTTATAAATTATCCAGTCTCTGGTATTCTGTTATAGTAACACAGAACACACTGAGACACTCAACTAATTTGATTCTCTTCCAGATTTTTTTCACCTCAACAAATAGAACCATTATCCTGCAGGTTCCCAGACTACACATCTGACCATCATCCTTGATTTCTCTTTTGATTTGATTTTGATTTTCCCTCCCACTCCAATCTGTTTGCAAGTTCTAATTATATCTCTGGTCTGTGTACTTCTTTATCCCCTTGGCACCCTATTAAAACTCTCCATTTCTTGCCTGGTGTTTACTGGGATCCCTGTCTCATTGTAGCTCCTCTCTAGTCTTCTTCAGTTCAACTAGCATAAGACTATTATTTTTAAATTATTTATAAAAAATTGAGATGAGATCTCACTTTTTTGCCCAGTTGATCTCAAACTTCTGGGTTTAAATGATACTCCCACTTCAGCCTCCCAAAGTCCTGGAGTTACAGGCATTAGCCACTGCGCCTGGCCTAAAATAAAATTTTTAAAGTAGGTTGGACATGTTGCTTTCTCACAGCTCTTCAAAAACTTCTCATTACAATTGAATACAAACTCATGTTTCATGGACCTTCCACAAGTTGGCCTCTGCTTGCTCTCACAATGTTGTTCGTTCTACCCTGCTCGTAGTCAAGACAACTGGCCTTCTTAAGAGCTCTCAACAGTTTGAGTTCTTCGTATCTCTTTAGGATTTTTGCACATGCTGGTTTTTTTTAGTCTGTCTGTGCTGCTATAACAAAATACCTGAGATCGGGTAATTTATAAAGAACAGAAATTTATTTCTTATAGTTCTGGAGGCTGGGAAATCTAAAATCAAGTTGTCAGCAGATCTGGTGTCTGGTAAAGACTACTCTCTGTTTCCAAGATGGCACGTTTCTGCTGCATCCTCTGGAGGGAAGAAATGCTGTGTCTTCCTGACAGAAGGGACAGAAGGAGTGAACTCACCCTTTCGAGCCCTTTTATGAGGCACTCATCCATTCATGAGGGCAGAGCCCGAAGACCTCATCTCTTGATGACATTGAATTGGGGATTAGGCTGCAAAGTGAATATTAAAGAAATACCAAAGTTCATGTTGAACTTTAATCCCCAATGTGGGGATATTAAGAAGTGGTATTAAGAGATATTAATCACTTGGGAATTGATTAAACCATGAAGGTGCTCTGCCCTTGTAAATGTGATCAATGCCCTTATAAAAGAGGCTACAGAGAGCTGCCTGACCCCTCTGTTCTTTCTGCTATGTGAAGACACAGCATTCGTCACCTCCAAAGGACAAGAACAAGGCACTATCTTGGAAGCAGAGAGTGAGCCCTTGTAAAACACAGAATCTGCTGGCACCTTGATCTTGAACTCCCCAGCCTCTAGAACTGTGAAAAATAAATTTCTATGGTATTTTGTTATAGCAGCACAAACAGACTAACTAAGACACTCTTCCTTTTAACTACCCACTTTCCCATCATCTTGTCTTCATCCTTTAGGTCTCAGCCTTAATGTTGTCTCCTCAGAGATTTTTTGCGCTATATTTAAGTGTATACTTGTTTAATGTCTATCTTCCTCACAAGACACTAAGCTCTTTAAAAAGTTTTTTAAAGTTATCTTTATTTCACAGTATCTGACATGGTATCTTGTACATAGTAGGTAGGTGCTTAGTAAATGTGGGAATAAAATGGAGCCCAAGCCTCATAGGACTAATTGTCCTTGAAGAAGGTGGTGTTTCAGCCCATGTCCCAGCACTTCTCTTTGTGGACTCAGCAGGTATTTGGGACCCAGTAATTATATAGCTGAGAAGCCATTATTCATCCTCTCATCTTCTGAGAAGGATGTTGGTAGCAGAGTGCATTATATTAATACATGATAGGGGGTACAAGCATAGCAGTAAGACTTGGGATTTGGTTTAGGCTCGCAATAGCCAAAGAAATGCTGAGGGGAGATTCATTTTGATAAGGTAGAAATAGCATTGGACTCGAAGTAAAAAAAAAAAATTCTGTGTGGTACTTGGCTGTGCTACTATCTAATTTTGTGACTTTTGACAGGTAACTTATGCCTCTGAGCCTCAAATTCTTCATTTACATTATGGTGATAACAAGTTTCAAGGCCAGTTGCCACCTATAATCTGAAAATGGGAAATTTATTTTACCCAAGCTCTGATGAGTTCAGTTGAGATAGTTACTGAATTTTTTCCCCTGAGCTATTTGACTCATTATCTTTGGGACACCAGGCAGACTGCGTGATCATCTGTGGCAGGTGTGACTGTACCCTGAGAGACACAGTGATGAAAACACCTGGTGCTAGAAATAGGAAACAATGCCTGAACAGTTGCATGCATCCATTCTGGAACATATTAACCTTTCCTTTTGGGAGAGGCCAAATTAAGATCTGTTATATTACCTCTAAAAACCATAATGTGACACTGGAGCTTCAGGATTGAAAAGTGAGATTGTCTTAATTTACAGCAGCAAGGTGATTTGGGCTCAAACTTCCAGGTTTATGTTTTGACAGAGTCTTGCACAGGCTGGAGTTTAGTGGCAGGATCTCAGCTCATTGCAACCACTACCTCCTGGGTTCAAACGATTCTCGTGCGTCAACTACCCAAATAGCTGGGATTATAGGCATGTACCACCATGCCCAGCTCATTTTTGTGTTTTTAGTAGAGATGGGGTTTCACCATGTTGGCCAGGCTGGTCTCAAACTCCTGACCTCAGGTGATCCTCCCACCTCAGCCTCCCAAAGTGCTAGGATTACTGGAATGAGCCACCGTGCCCGGCCTCCCTAACTCTTAAGTAGTAGTGTGCCTTCCTACCAGTCACTAATCTCTTTGTGCTTCAGTGTCTTAGACTGTAAATTATTGAAAAGCTACACTTTGTTGAATGTCCATTTTGTGCCATGTATATATGTCGTGTACTTTATATACATCATTTGTTACCTGCAGCAGCAAAATGAGAGCAAATGGGAACTTAGGCCTTGAAAGGCAAATTGTGTGCAAGATCCCACAGGTAGAAATGGCAGAGCTAGGATTAGAAGCCACATCTTTCACTTCAAAGCCCATGTACTTTATATACCTATACTGTTATTTTTTTTTAATTTTTTTTATTTTCTAAAAGCTTTTTTAGAGCTGGGGTCTTGCTATGTTATCCAGGCTGGACTCGACTCCTGGGGTCAAACCATCCTCCAACCTCAGCCTCTGGAGTAGCTGGGACTACAGGCTTGTGGTACAGCACCCAGATACACCTATACTATTCTGCTTCATTTGTAACATAGGGACCTACTGTATATGCTTTCTAGGATTGTTGCTAGGAACAAATAGGAACAGATAGGATATCAGATACCACATTGCTTTTGGCCATTAGAATTTTATAGTTAAAGGGAACTCATGAGCAGCTCTAGTGTAATTAAGACTCTGGATCCAAATCCCAGCTCTTATTGAGCTTTGGACTTCTGATAAGTTACTTAATCTCTTCATGCATCTTTTTGTCATCTATTGAATGGGAATAATAGTACCAATTTCATACAGTGGCATGAGGATTATGCAAAGCTTTTTGAATAGTATTTTGCATGTAGTGAGTATTTAATATATATTAGTAAATAGTGGTACAGTTGGGATTGTTTTATTTATTCCCCTTGGTTTAGTTATGGTGAAGCTGAAACAGTGCTCAAGATAAAGCAGCTAAATAAAGGCACTGAAAAGAATAAAGTTTATATATGTAAGATTACATTGAATAATTTACAAATAATAATTTAGTGTTAAATTCCATATATAGTGACAACATTACCCTCAGTCTACAGGTGGGCAGTGGGGTAGGCTACAGGGGGAAGAGAGAGCTAGAGCCTGGGTTAATGGCTTATCTGGCAAGGATTCTGGGCATTTCACCACTAACATTTATTGGTTGCCTATTTTTTTTTAACCTTTCGTGAATGCCAATATTGGTTACCTATTACATAGACCCATGGAGCCTCTAACTTCTTCATCTTAGACAACTTTGCAAAAGACTCTTTCTCTCTGATTTTCAAGTTCTGTCAGATGTCTGTGTATTGGCTTTTTATATAGTTGTTTTGATGAAACCCAAGACTCAGACTTGGAGTTAAGTATAACAGACTGTATGCTCTGGATTGACTTGAAGTTCAGGTATAAGGAATACCCTGCATGAGCCCTCTCAAATTATTACAGTTCTCTGTATTGGAATTGGAGGCCTCAGTCCTAGCTAATATAAAGTATAACTTTATTACCTGATTTTTTGCTTTTTGTTCCTTTTGTTCGTGAAACTCCTTTGGTAATATCAATATGTTCCCTTTGTTCATGAAACTCCTTTGGTGATTTTACCAGGTATAAGATTTGTATATTCCTCAGTATCATCACACCGTGTGACAACACGCTAATTTCACCAGTGTTTTTAATGTATATGCACATACCTGTCAATCTCAATTTCAAAAAAAGAAAGAATGTTTGGCAGAGCATCATTTTTAGGCAGTTTTGTAGCATACGGAGGCAGTCAATATGAAGTACAAATTTGGGGAGACTAGGTTAAATGCTACAGAAGAAAGATTCCCATTTATGTGACATTGATTTTCCCCCTATCTTTATAGGTTGCTATGGTAACAGACTATGGAGCCTTTATCAAAATCCCAGGCTGTCGGAAGCAAGGTAGGAGCCTATAACTTGAAATTCAGCCCTCTGATTCTACTCTCTGCTGTCACCCTACCACCTCCTAATTATAGGCTCTACATTTTTCAGGCAGTAGTTTTTTGTTCATTTCTTTTTAATGTATAGTTATGAACACAAGATGACAGTTCATTTTTAGTGGGCAGAAGAATGGTAGTCTCTGACTCAGGGGGAAGACTGGGGTATAGCTAATTGGGTTTACTTCTGAAACCAGCTCCTTTCTAGACTTCACTTGTGACCCTAGGCAAATCACTTGACTTCTTTAGACATGGGATTTGCGGGAGGGCAAGCTACCTCTGTCTGAGGCTGACACTGAATTTTCTAGTAGATGGTGCATGAAATGGGAATAGTATTGTAAGTGATACAAATATATATTATATATGTAATGCTTTAAGTTTTCTTCATAAATAGGCATCTATTGAACATTTTTTGAGAATCCCGTTGTAACTCTATAATCTTATTTATTTCCCAAAACTATATTAAGCAGAAAAGGCAGATTCCGCAGACTGGTTGTCTGCCCAGAGTGATTTGGCTAGGTAATGGCATAGCCAAGACTAGAACCTAGTCCTTCTGATTCTAGCCCATGGATCTTGCTACTATATCACACTGCTGGTGGATCAAAAGCTCTTTTTTTTTTTTTCAGATGGAGTTTTGCTCTATTGCCTAGGTTGGAGTGCAGTGGCGCTATCTTGGCTCACTGCACCTTCACTTCCCAGGTTGAAGCTACTCTTCTGCCTCAGCCTCCCGAGTAGCTGAGACTACAGGCATGCACCACCATGCCTGTCTAATTTTTTTGTATTTTTAGTAGAGACAGGGTTTCACCATATTGGCCAGGCTAGTCTCAAACTCCTGACCTCGTGATCCACCCACGTTGGCCTCCCAAAGTTCTGGGAATACAGATGTGAGCCACCATACCCAGCTCAACTAGCTAACTTCTTATGTTAAAATAAGATTTAATTAAAGATTTTAATGTCCAAAAAGTTACCATAAGAGTACTAGAAGAAAACATAGAAGAATATTTTGTTACATAAAAATGAAAAACTTAATTGCAAA
The DNA here is from genome assembly GCA_004027715.1 of Plecturocebus donacophilus. Taxonomy (NCBI): domain Eukaryota; kingdom Metazoa; phylum Chordata; class Mammalia; order Primates; family Pitheciidae; genus Plecturocebus; species Plecturocebus donacophilus. Next base: position 3,598 of record PVKP010037354.1, on the reverse strand, counting down.
AATCATTGTAAACAGTGTTAAGTTGGGAAAAAGAATTTGTAGTACATATGATAAAGAGTGGGTATTAGGAAAAGGTGCCAAGGATATGAAAAGACAACTCACAGGAGAAAAAATATTACTTGGTACTATAGTAAAAGATACTCATTCTCAGTATAATTAAAAAGTAACTTAGACTGGTAGATTCATATAATGGGATGTTACTCAACAATACAAAGGAATGAGAATAAAATATTGATACATGCAACATCCTGAATTAATATCCAGAAATTATGCTCAGTGATAAAAGCTAATCTCAAAAGGTTATACACTTTACAGTTCCATGTATATAACATTCTTATGTTTTACTTGAGATATGATTCACATACCACACATTTCACCTGCTTAAAGTGTACACTTCAGTGGTTTTTTGGTATATTCAGAGTTTGCGACCATCACCACAATCTACTTTGAGAACATTGTTGTCACCCCAAAAGAAACCCTGTACCCGTTGACCATCACTCCATATTCTCTCTATGCCCTCAGCTTTAGGCAACCATTTTTCTTTGTCTCTGTATATTTGTTTATTTTGTACATTTCTTATAAATGGAATAATGCAGTATGTAGTTTTTTGTGGCTGATTTCTTTTACTTAACCACATTTTCAAGATTCATCTGTTTTGTAATATGTACTTCATTCTTTTTTTGTTGCCATTCCAAATTAATTTATTGCAATTCCATCATTTGATGGATATTTGGATTGTTTCCACTTCTTTAGTATTATGAATAATGTTGCTATAAATATCTATGTACACATTTTTGTGTGGATATTTGCTTTCATTGGGTATATACCTAGGAGTGGAATTAGTGGGTCATATGGTAACTCTATGTTCAACTTTTTGAGGAACTGCCAAACTGTTTTTCCAAAGTGACCATACCATTTTACATTCCCGCCAGCAATGTATGAGGCTTCTACTTTCTTTATATCTTTGTTAACACTTGTTATTATCTTTTTGGGTATGGCCATCCTAATGGATGTGCAGGGACATCTCATTGTAGTTTTAATTTCCCTAATGGCTGATGATGTTAAGGCTCTTTTCATGTTTGGCCATTTGTATATCTTTTTGGGGGGAAATGTCTATTCAAATCTGATACGGTTTGGCTGTGTCCCCACCCAAATCTCATCTTGAATTGTAATTCCCATAATCCCCACGTGTTGTGGGAGGGACCAGGTAGAGATAATTAAATCATGGTGGTGGTTTCCCCCATTCTGTTCTCATGATAGTGAGTTATTTCTCACAAGATATAGTAGCTTTATATTTTTTATTAAACCATCATTTGCTGGGCACTCATTCTCCTTCCTGCTGCCCTGTGAAAAAGGACATGTTTGCTTCCTCTTTCCCCATGATCGTTAAATTTCTTGAGGCTTCGCCAGCCATGCTGAGCTGTGAGTCAGTTACATGTCTTTTCTTTATAAATTACCCAGTCTTGTATGCCTTTATTAGCAGTGTAGGAACAGACTAATAAAAAATCCTTTTCTTTTTTTTGAGAGAGTCTCACTCTGTTGCCCAGGCTGGAGTGCAATGGTGCAATCTTGGCTCACTGCAACCTCTGTCTCCCAGGTTCAAGTGATTCTCATGCCTCGGCTTCCTGAATAGCTGGGATTACAGGCGTGCACCACCATGTCTGGCTAATTTGTGTTTTTAGTAGAGACCGAGTTTCACTATGTTGGCTAGGTTGGTCTCAGCCAGACTTGGGCAGACACTGGGAGGACCTGCCTGTGGAAATGGCCTACCCACTTTGGCTCTCCTCTCTGGCAAGGGCTACAGATGTTAGGATGACCTGCCTGCAGATAAGGGCTATCCACTCTGGGTCTCCTCCATGCTAAGAGCTGCACTCATTGGATTGACCTGCCAGGCCAAGTAGGCAGGACGAGCCCAGCAGCCTCAAGCAAAACTCGGGCAAAGGTGCTGCTGGCCACAGAGGCTTCTGGCTGGAAAAGTGACACCTGAAGAATCTTGCTACACCATCTTTACAAAAAAGTTAGCTGGGTGTGGTAGCAGGAGGATCACTTGGGCCCAGAAGTCAGAGGCTGCAGTGAGCTATGATTATGCCACTGCACTCCAGCCTGGGTAATAGAGTGAGACCCTGTCCCTTAGAAAGAAGAAATTACTGACTTGCAAAGAAGTCCAAGATAATAAAATTTAAAAACATGTTGCAGAAGAGTTTGTATAGCATCTCCCTCCCCCACCCTTTTAAAGCAAGTATACGTATGCCTTTGTATCTCTCTTTTTCTTTATATATTTTAAATTACTGCCTATATTTAGAAGAAAGACTGGAGGAATATTCAACAGATTAACAATGGTCACCTCTGGGGAATTGGTTTTGCTAAGAAAGGGATGTACTTTGAAGAAGGACTTTGGCTTTTGGAAATTCTTGTTTGTTTTTTGAGACAGAGTTTCATTCTTATTGCCTAGGGTAGAGGTTAATGAGCCATAGTCTTGGCTCACTGCAAACTCTGCCTCCTGAGTTCAAGTGATTCTCATGCCTCAACCTCCCAAGTAACTGGGACTATAGGCGCATGCTACCACGCCTGGCTAAGTTTTGTATTTTTAGGAGAGATGGAGTTTCACCATGTTGGCCAGGATGGTCTTGAACTCCTGACCTTAGGCAGTCCAACCACCTTGGCATCCCAAAGTGCTGGGATTACAGGCAGAGCCACCACGCCCAGCCCAGAAATTTTTTTTGTTGTTTTAGTTTTTTTCCTATTAAAAAAAATCCAGGCCGGGTGTGGTGACTCACGCCTGTAATCCTAGCACTTTGGGAGGCCGAGGTGGGTGGATCACTTGAGGTCAGGAGTTCAAGACCAGCCTGGCCATATGGTGAAACCTCATCTTAAAAAAAAAATAAAAAGGAGAGAGATCCAAGATGGCCGATTAGCAACAGCTCAGGAATGTAGCTCCCAGTGAAAGCGCAGAGAACGAGTGGACACTGCACTTTCCGACGAATTTTTGTTGCCCACAGACTGGGATATTCCTAGCAGAGGAGCCACACGGGTCGCCAGCGTGACTCTTTTGGCCGGCACGGCTGTTTTGCCAGTGCCCCAGCGCGGCCCTTCCTGGTGCGGAGTATACGGACGGACAGGCTCGGCTGGTCCCATCCCCACAAGGAAAACAGCAATTGGAAGCGCTGAGGACTGAGAGTTTCACAGCAAGCACAGCGAGCCCGGGAAGGTCCAGCTCTGTGGGGAATGGGCATCCGCCAAAGGAAAACTAACAAACAGAAAAACTTCATCACTGGGCGGAGAGAGATCCAAGATAGCCACGTAGCAGCAGCTCAGGATTGTAGCTCCCAGTGAAAGCGCAGAGAGCGAGTGGACGCCGCAATTGCAGACGAATTTTTGATGCCCGCAAACTGGGAGATTCCCGGTGAAGGAGCCACACGGGTCGCCAGCGCGCCTCTTTTGGCCGGCGCGGCTGTTTTGCCTGCGCCCCAGCGCAGTGCTTCTCGGTGCAGCATATACGGGACTGGGTGCCCTTTTAGTCGGGCTCGGCTGGTCCCATCCCCACAAGGAGAACAGCAATTGGAAGCGCTGAGGACTGAGAGCAAGCACAGCTGAACCC
>PVKP010037353.1:0-21711 GCA_004027715.1 Plecturocebus donacophilus | reverse complement strand
CAGCTTCTCACAATTAGTCACAGCCCCTCAGCGCTGGGGGCCTTTGGGGTCACCTGTGCATGGGGAAGGGGGCGGGCTGGGAGACAGGGCTGCTATCACCGTGGCTCAGAAGTCTTCCCTTCTCTATGGCGCTGCTCCTGCAAGTGACGGTGCGGCTGTGTTTGGTCATGAATGTAGAAATAAAATTATACTCAAAACTCTCATCACAATTTTTTACTTTGTTCTTACATTATTGTTGTTTAAGTTTTAAACTAGAGAGATGGATGTGTTCCTATGGTTTGTAGATCCTTAAAAGCTCAATACCTTATAAATGACCAATAATAACGTCTGTAAATACATAACTTTCTTCCAAAAGTGTGTGTGTGTGTGTGTGTGTTCCAGTAGTACGTAGGTGCTTTGTGGCAGGACGAAAGATATGAAAGAGTAAAACGTTTTTTTTTGAGACGGAGTTTTGCTCTTGTTGCTCAGGCTGGAGTGCAATGGCAACCTCTGCCTCCCAGGTTCAAGTGATTCTCCTCCCTCAGCTTCCCCAGTAGCTGGGATTACTGGCATGTACCACCACACCCAACTAACTGTATTTTTAGTAGAAACGGGATTCCTCCATGTTGGTCAGGCTGGTCTCGAACTCCCAACCCCAGATGATCTGCCCGCTTAGGCCTCCCAAAGTGCTGGGATTACAGGCGTGAACCACTGTGCCTGGCGAAAGAGTAAAACTATACTCCAATCTGGTCCTTCCTCCCCTGAAATGCAGAATTCTCTGTAGGAGGAGCTCATGCTGTGTTTTTTTGTTTGTTGTTGTTTTTGTTTGTTTTAGAGAGAGAGACAGGGGCTCACTCTGACACTAGGCTGGAGTGTAGTGGTGCGATCATAGCTCACTGCAGCCTTGAACTCCTGGGCTCAAGTGATCCTCCCACCTCAGCCTCCTGAGTAGTTGGGACCACAAATGCATGCCACCACACCTGGCAGATTTTTAAATTTTTTGTAGAGAAAGCAGTCTCACTATGTTGCCCAGGGAAACTTTTTACAGGAAAAAATGTATTTCTTTGTGACTCTAGATTGCAAGACAGGAAAGTAGGATGGGAGAAAATTCCAACTCTGTGTTCCAGTGGGCTGAGGTCATAGGACTCCACAGGCCCCTGTTCCCAGGCAGTCGTGTTCATGTCATAGTGAAGAACATCAAGCACGCTGGATGCAGTGGGAATGCACATTGGAGCAGTGCCTGGTGAAAGAGGCAGCAGATGACAAGGCTGTGCCTGAGCTGGAGAGAATGTAGCTGTGGGTGGTGTGGGCATCGCATGGTGACCTTGGGGCCAGGCTCAAGAGGCTGGCAAACTACAGCAGAAGATGTTAACAGGCAAAAGGGTATGGCTGTCCAATTGGCTAGAAGCCAATACACTGGGTTTTTGATAAAAGCTTTTTATCTATTATTATTAATATTTTTAGACAGTCTTGCTCTGTTGCCAGGTTGGAGTGCAGTGGCATGATCTCGGCTCACTGCAACCTCTGCCTCCCGGGCTCAAATGATTCTCCTACCTCAGCCTCCCAAGTGGCTGGGACTACAGGTGCATGCCACCATGCCCAGCTAATTTTCATATTTTTAATAGAGAGAGTGTTTCACCATGTTGGCCAGGATGATCTCAATCTCTTGACCTTGTGATCTGCCCATCTCAGCCTCCCAAAGTGTTGGGATTGCAGGCATGAGCCACTGTACCTGGCCCAAGAAAAGCTTTTTGTTACAGGTCGACTCCCAGAGAGGCAGCAGGCGCACCCAAATCTGTCCCTGTGCTGGCTTTAAGGCAGTAACTTCATTCTTATTTTATCTTAGAGATGGTCTCATTGCCTCCCAAGCTGGAGTGCAGTGGTGTGATTTTGGCTCCTTGCAGCCTGGAACTCCTGGGTTCAAGTGATTCCCCTGGCCTCAGTCTCCTAAAGTGCTGGGATTACAGGTGTGAAACACTGTGCCCAGCCAAGGCAATCATTTTATTAGAAAAGGTTAGGGGATGGATTCTGAGATTAGTAGGTGATTGGTGGAAAGAAAGGGACTGGCTGGAAGGTCCTCAGCTATGCACAGTTATCTTTTCATGGATCCCATGTGTAAATTCATGTCAATTAGTAGGAAACACAGTGAAAATTCAGGCTGTGAATGATACTGTCAGGTTCATTCTGCACAAACTATAGTTGGCCATATTGGTTCTAAACGATTTTTGCTGATCTTAGCGGAAGAAGTTTCAGAGTTTCAGCGAGTTGTTTCTTGTATTTATTTATATTTTCATTTGGGTGGGGGACAGGGTTTCACTCTGTTGCCTAGGCTGGAGTGCAGGGTGTGATCTCAGTTCACAGCCATCTCCACCTCCTGGGCTCAGGCAATCCTCTAGTAGCTGGGACTACAGCACGTGCCACCATGCCCGGCTAATTATTTTTTAATAATTTTTTGTAAAAACAAAGTCTCACTAAATTAACCAGGGTGGTGTCAAATTCCGACTCAAGCGATCTCCCCACCTCCTACTTGGCCTCCTTAAGTGTTGGGAATACAGGTATTAGCCACCATGTCCTGCCTTGTTTCCCTTTTTTTTTTTTTTGTATAGCTTTTTTTTTTTTTTTGGTTGTTTGTTTAGAGATGGGGCCTCACTATATTGCCCAGGCTGGTCTCAAACTCCTAGGCTCAAGTATTCCTGCATTGGCCTCCCAAAGTGCTATTTCTTTCTTTCTTTCTTTTTTTTTTTTTTATCTGGCATCCTGCAAACTCAACAGTTTCTGTCAGTTACTAGTTTCTTTAACTCTGGGGCACAAGTTCGGAGAGACTTCTAAGTCTCTGTGCCCTAGTGAGTATAATGCGGCCAGGCACAGAGGCTCACACCTGTAATCCCAGCACTTTGGGAAGCCAAGGAAGGTGGATCACCTGAGGTCAGGAGTTCGAGACCAGCCTGGCCAACGTGGAGAAACCCCATCTCTGCGAAAAATACAAAAGTTAGCTGGGCATGGTGGCACATGCCTGTAATCCCAGCTACTAAGGAGGCTGAGGCAGGAGAATCGCTTGAATCCAGGAGGCGGGGGTTGCAGTGAGCCGAGACTGCACCACTGCCCTTCAGCCTGGACAACAGAGTGAGACTCTGGAAAAAAAAAAAGAATGTAATCCTTCACTCATCTTCTTTAATGGGCTGTGGGAATAAATCCCACCACTTTACAGCAACCTCCATCTCATTGCAGCCAAGATTCAATCTAAGGTAGGCAGTGGGTGGAAGAGCTCAGTGTAAAATACTACATGAGCTCTCAAAGTCCAATGTGAGCACAATGTGTCTTTTGTTTTTTGTTTAACGTTGTATTATATAGCTTTTCAAACATAGAAAAGTAGAGAGAAGCTCGGCAAGGTGGCATGTGCCTGTATTCCAGCTACCTGGGGGGCTGAGGCAGGAGGATCACTTGAGCCCAGGAGCCCAAGGCTGCTGTGAACTATGACTATGCCATTGCACCCCAGCCTGGGCAATAGAGCCACACTCCATCTCTAAATAAAGAAGTAGAGTACTAAAATGCAATAAACCCCCATGTACCCATCAGCTTTAACGATTAACAAATGGCCAATCCTTTTTAAAAATTTTTATAGACATGGGAGGTCTTGCTATGTTGCCTAGGCTGGTCTTGTACTTCTGGGCTCAAGCGATCCACCTGCCTCGGCCTCCCAAAGTGCTGGGATTACCGGCGTGAGCCACTATGCCTGGCCCCATCTTTTCCCCATGTGTTCTTCCCCCTGGGTTATTTTAAAGCAAATCCCAAACATATTTTAGTATTTATTATTATTTGAGATGGAGTTTCGCTCTGTCACCAGGCTGCAGTGTGGTGGTGTGATCTTGGCTCACTGCAACCTCTGCATCCCAGGTTCAAGCAATTCTCCTGTCTCAGCCTCCTGAGTAGCTGGAATTACAGGTGTGTGCCACCACGTCTAGCTAATTTTTGTATTATTTTATTATTTTTTTTTTTTTTTTGAGATGGAGTCTCACTCTGTCTCCCAGTCTGGAGTACAGTGGTGCAATCTGGCTCACTGCAACCTCTGCCTCCCAGGTTCAAGCAATTCTCCTGCCTCAGACTCCTGAGTAACAGACTACAGGCGCATGACACCACACCCAGCTAATTTTTTTTATTTTTAGTGGAGACGGGGTTTCACCATGTTACCCAGGATGGTTTCAATCTCCTGACCTGATGATCTGCCGGCCTCAGCCCCGCAAAGGGCTGGGATTACAGGCGTGAGCCACCACGCCCAGCCTAATTTTTGTATTTTTAGTAGAGAGGGGGTTTCACCATGTTGGCCAGGATGGTCTCCAACTCTTGACCTTAGGTGATCCACCTGCCTCGACCTCCCAAAGTGCTGGGGTTACAGGCGTGAGCCACTGCACCTGGCAATATTATTTTATTTTTTAAGAGACAGATCATGCCACTGCACTCCAGCCTGGGTGATAGATAAAGCCAGACCTTGTCTTAAAAAAAAAAAGAAAAGGAAAAAAGAAAAAAGTGTCTGACTCTGTTGCTCAGACTGGAGTGCCCTGGCATGATCATAGCTCACTGAAGCCTCAAACTCCTGGGCTCAAGTGATCTTCCTCCCTCAGCCTCTCAAGTACTGAGGTTAAAGGTGCCCACCACCAGGCCTGGCTGCTTTTTTATGTGTTGTATTGACCAGTCTGATCTCAAACTCCTGGCCTCACGCAACGCCCCTGCCTGAACCTCCCAAAGTGGTGGAAATTACAAACATGAACCATTACTCCTGGCCAAATTATTTCTTCTGTAAAAATTTAAGTATGTGGTCAGGCGCCATGGTTCACGCCTGTAATCCCAACACTTTGAGAGGTCGAGGCTGGCGGATCATGAAGTCAAGAATTTGAGACCAGCCTGGCCAACATAGTGGAACCCCGCTTCTACTAAAAATACAAAAAAATTAGCTGGGCGTGGTGGCCGAGGCCTGTACTCCCATCTACTCGGGAGGCTGAGGCAGGAGAACTGCTTGAATCTGGGAGGCGGAGGCTGCAGTGAGCCGAGACTGCTCCATAGCACTCCGGCCCAGGCAACAGTGTGAGACTCGGTCTCAAAAACCGCAAACACTTCACCATGTATCTCAAAGACATAAGAACTTGTTTTTAACAGAAGTACAAGCCTGTATAACACAGTAATACAAAAAATAATAATAACTTAGAAATACAATACCTGGCTGGGCACTGTGGTTGACGCCAGTATGTCCAGCACTTTGGGAGGCTGAGGCAGGCGAATCACTTGAGGTCAGGAGTTAGAGATCAGACTGGCCAACATAATGAAACTCCGTCTCTACTAAAAATACAAAAAACAGCTGGGTGTGGGGGCACACGCCTGTAGTCCCAGCTATTTGGTAGGCTGAGGCAGGAGAATCGCTTGAACCCAGGAGGCAGAGCTTGCAGTGAGGCGAGATCGTGCCACTGCACTTCAGCCTGGGCAAAAGGGCGAGACTCCCTCTGGAAAAAAAAAGAAAAGAAATACAACACCTGAAAAGTTTTAGTAATTCCTTAAATCAGTTATCTTTGAATTATTATCCAAAAAAGATCCACACATTGAAACATTACATTTTGTTGATATATCCCTTAAATCTCTTTTATTCTGAAGTGTTTTCCCCTCCCACATTTCCCCCTTTGCCATTTTTTTGAAGACAGATCATTTGTCCCATATAATTTCCTACATTTTGGATATGGTTGATTTCATCCCTACGATATCTTAACATATTCCTACTAATCTCTATATAGCCTATAAACTGGTAGTTAGATCTTGAAGCTTGATCAGGCTCAATTTTTGCTCTGTATTTCCTATGCATCTCATCAGGAAATGATATGACGGTATGATTGATCAGAGTTCAGGTATTGTTAGTCTGTTGCATCCATTATGTTTTGTTTTGTTTGTTTGTTTGTTTAGGCAAGGTCTAGCTTTGTTTCCCAGGCTGGGGTGCAGCAGCGCGATCGCAGTTCATTGCAACCTCCACCTCCCCGACTCAAGCGATTCTCCCGTCTCCGCCTCGTGAGCGCTGGGACCCCAGGTGCTGCCACCTAATGAATGAACGCGTTGCCTCCATTTTTCAAATGTCCCTTTCAGGACGCCGTCCCCTTCCTGGTACGCGCTGCGCTGAGAGCGAAAGGGACTTCCGGGAGATCTAGGAAGTCACTTCTCTTTCTGGCAGGAGGCGGGGTTCTTCCCGCACGCTGCGGAGTCTCTGCGGGTGTAGACCGGAATCCTGCTGACGGGCAGAGTGGCTTAGGGAGGGAGGGTCGGGACACGGTGGCTGCAGGTCTGAGGCGAGGCTGCTCCGAGGTAGTAGCTCTCTTGCCTGGAGGTGGCCATTCATTCCTGGAGTGCTGCTGAGGAGAGAGGGCCCCTCTGGGGGCTCTGGAAGTCGGTGCCCGGGCCTCAAAAATAGCCGCCTTGCTCTTACCCCGGGCTGCGGCCGGCCTTCTCAGAGAGGAGGGCGTCCTTCCACCCCGCGGCGCAGGTGACCTGCTGCCATGGCTTTTCCCCATCGGCCAGACGCCCCTGAGCTGCCCGACTTCTCCATGCTCAAGAGGCTGGCTCGAGACCAGCTCATCTATCTGCTGGAGCAGGTCAGTGCTCGCCTGGCACCTTTACCGCATCTACAGTTTAGCACTCATTGGATGCATATTTCTTCCTTGCTGTGCCCCTCTGCCCTTGTTCTAGGTCCCTAGTATTGTCCTTGGAGCTTCCCCAGCAGGTCCAGAATGAATCCAGGGAGTAGTTAGTAAGAGCTGTTTGGAACGTGGCAAGTAAGTTAATGGAAATCACTCCCCATACAGGCAAGGGAGACACCGTTAATGCCAGGCATCCCTAGGGATGGAAAGATGGTTAAGACATCTTTTCCGTTAGGGTCTTCCCACTCCAGTAGGACCTGTATGAAGCGCAGATTACCAGACACAGGTGGTAAATGAGTGATAGAGCTGGTGTACCCGAAGAATTCAGAATAAGTGATCATTTCTAGCTAGGGTGATGATCGAGGAGCTTCAAGGAGGTGAGTATGAATAATGAGCATATTTTCTTTAGAGAATAGGCCTGCTTCAGGCAGATAGATTGGTAGAAGCAAAGTTGATAAACCATGGAAAGACAAGGCATGACCAGGGAAGACAGCCATCAGAAGTTACACAGTAGCCACTGAAGATTTTTTTTTTTTCTATTTGTGGCATGAGACAATACTTGATGATGATTCTAATAGTGATGTGTGGGATGGAGTAAATCGGGAAAGAGGCCAGTTAGGAGATCAAAGCAGTAAAGGCCCACACAAAATTGATAGCAGTGGAAATCAAGGGAAATGAGGGATTTTTAAGTTATTCGAAGACTTATTGATTGGTTATAAAGGTTGAAGGAGAAGCAAAAATGAATGAGATTTTTAACCTGGGCTGTTAGGAAAATAATACTGCTACTGTGATTTTAATAGATTGCTTATGTAATCATTTAGTTATTCATTTAATGTCCATATTTCTCATTAGATTGGAAGGTCCTTGAGGGCCAGCATCATGTTTGTTTTGTTCAACACTACCCCAGTGAGTACCTAGCTTATAGTCAAGGACACACCATGTGCTTAACAAATATTTGTTGTATGAACATTGAATAGAAATGAAAAAAATAATTAGAAAAAGGAACAGGTTTGGTGGGGGAAGTTGATTTGTTTGGGTCTGAATGGGGGATGTTAAGATGCCAGTAACAAATGCAGCTTGTAACATCCAGCAGATAGAAATGTAGAACTTGCCGGGCGCAGTGGCCTGTGCCTATAATCCCAGCACTTCAGGAGGCCGAGGGGGTTGCGGATCACCTGAGGTCAAGAGTTCAAAACCAGCCTGTCCAACATAACGAAAACCCATCTCTACTAAAGAATACAAAAATTAGCCGGGTGTGGTGACACATGCCTGTAATGCCAGCTACTCGGGAGACTGAGGCAGGAGATACTGCTTGAACCCAGTAGGCAGAGGTTGCAGTGAGCCAACATCATGCCACTGCACTCCAGCCTTGAAACAAGAGAGAAACTCTGTTTTTAAAAAAAAAAAAAAAAAAGAAAAGAAAAGAAAAGAGAAAAATGTACAACTGCAGCTCCATTGTGAGGGCTGGAAGGAAGATGAAGATGAGAACTGCATGGCATCTTAGACCAGAATTTCCAGAATTTCTTTTTCTTTTTCTTTTTCTTTTCTGAGAAGGAGTCTTACTCTGTTGCCCAGGCTGGAGTGCAATGGCACGATCTCAGCTCACTGCAACCTCCACCTCCCGGGTTCAGGAGATTCTCCTGCCTCAGCCTCCCTAGTAGCTGAGATTACAGGTGCCTGCCATCACACTGGGCTGATTTTTGTATTTTTAGTAGAGATGGCATTTCACCATGTTGGCCAGGCTGGTCTCAAACTCCTAACCTCAGGTGAACTGCCTGCCTCGGCCTCCCAAAGTGCTGGAAATGTAGGCATGAGCCACCATGCCCAGCCTAGTTTTCTTTTATACAACTGGCAACTGGACTGAAGAAAGGAGAAACTGGAGGCAAAGAGTCCCCTTAGGGAGTGAGACAGCCCAAGCCTGTGGCTTGCAACACCTGTCTGAAGAATTGAAAAGAGGTTCTAGTTAAAGCCGCTAGTTCAGCTGAGATCGGTAAGAATGAGAGTAGAGGCAACCAAGGAGAGAAACATGAGCCCACTGGGTGATTCAGCATGGCCAGAGTGGATTTCCAGGCAATAACGTCCTCTCCTAACTTCTGACTTAATTTTTGTTAATGTACACTGCTATTCAGGCTTGAAATGTCAGAATCATCATTGCCTCTCCTTCACCCTCATACTTACTGAGTTCCATGGATACTTCTTTTTTTTTTTCTTTTGAGACAGAGTCACACTCTGTCGCCCAGGCTGCAGTGCAATGGCACGATCTCGGCTCACTGCGACCTGTCCCCCTGGTTCAAGCGATTCTCCTGCCTCAGTCTCCCGAGTAGCTGGGATTATAGGTGCCTGCCACCATGCCTGGCTAATTTTTATATTTTTAGTAGACATGAGGTTTCACCATCTTGGTTAGGCTGGTCTTGAACTCCTGACCTAGTGATCTGCCTGCCTCAGTCTCCCAAAGTGCTGGGATTAGACATGAGCCACCATGCCCAGCCCCGTGGATACTTCTTTACATATAACTTTTTTACAATGATTATAAAAGAACACTTGCACATTATAGAAAATGTAAGAAGATCAAGGAAAGTAAAAAGAAAAAAATTACTTATAGCCCTACCATAAGTTATAAACACTATTAACACTGTTAATTTCCTTCAAGTATTAACAGAATTATATTACACATTCCATGTATCTCTCAACCTATTTTTGTTCACACCTCCACAGACTAAATCAGGCTCTCTTTATTATTATTATTATTATTATTTGAGATAGAGTCTCGCTCCATTGACAGGCTGGAGTGCAGTGGGGCGATCTCGGCTCACTGCAACCTCTGACTCTATGGTTCAAGCGATTCTCCTGCCTCAGCCTCGTGAATAGCTGGGATTACAGGTACTCGCCACCACGCCCAGCTCATTTTTGTATTTTTAGTAGAGACCAGGTTTCACCATGTTGGCCAGGCTGGTCTCTATCTCCTGACCTCATGATCTGCCTGCCTCAGCCTCCCAAAATGCTGGGATTACAGGCATGAGCCACTGCGCCCAACCATTGGGCCCTCTTTCATTGCCACATGCTTGGGCTGCTGGGACTGTTGCATTCACTCCCTAAGTGGACTCTATCTTAAAAAACAAAAAACAAAACAGGCCAGGCATGGTGGCCCACATCGATAATGCCAGCACTTTGGGAGGCCGAAGTGGGGTAGATTACAAGGTGAGGAGTACAAACCAGCCTGGCCAACATGGTGAAACCCCATCTCTACTAAAATACAAAAATTAGCTGGACGTGATGGCGCACACTTGTAATCCTAGCTACTCAGGAGGCTGGGGCAGGAAAATCACTTAAATCCTGGAGGCAAAGGTTGCAGTGAGTTGAGATTGTGCCACTGAACTTCAGCCTGGGTGATGGAGCGAGACTCTATCTCTAAAACAAAATAAAACAAAAACCACAAATAAGATAAAAAAATAAAAGATTGCCTGCCGACTATACCATTGACCTTTTGGGCTGGACCATTGTCTGTGATGGGCGCTGTCTGTACGTTGTTGGATGTCTAGCGGCATCTCTGGCCTCTACCCACCTCTCTAACAGAAACAAAGATGCCAGTAAAACCCATGTCCTGAGTCAGACAACCAAAAACATTTCTGGACATTGCCAAATGTCTCTTGGAGGGCAAAACAGTGCCCTTACCACACAGCCTATGCTCTTTCCCTGATCTTTGCTGGGCTGCCGTCTTCATACGTCCATGTCAACACCCTACTCATTTGTGAAGGCCTGGTTGAGAGGAAACTCTGAATGACTTTCCCCTCCCTGTGACTAAGTGTGACCGCTGCTTCCTCTGAACAGGCATTGAGGGTCTGGGTCAGGAATGGTGTTGCATGAATCAGATGACAGGGATTGTGGGGGTGAGGGAGTGGAAGGGTAATGGGGTGAGGACTGTCCTGGCTTTGCTAAGTTTTCTGCAGTGAACGTGTACTATTTTATTTTGTACTAGGGGGAAAAATGCAAGGTGGCGTTCTGTTGCATTTGGCTTTGTTCAACAGGAGATCAGGGGTGGCTGGGAACCAGAGTGGAGGAGGGAGCAGAGAAGGGGAGTGAGGTACAGATCAAGGTCACAGGTGAGCAAAGGAATTAACCTGAGAAAGTGAGTGACAAGGAATTTACCTGAGAAAGAAGGTGGAATGTCTTCCCACTGGTACAGAAAATGAGAAGGCAAAGTAGGCAAATATACAGAGAAATGTCAGCTGTGGATCCAGGTAATTAATCAGGTGCAGGGTAGACGATGCTTAGGGCCCTCCCACCTCAGAGACTGTGTTTCTGGTAGATGGGTGGCTGGGCCAGTTCTCAGCTCAGGAAGCTCGTGGGACTGTGAGTGACCCAGCATCCTGTGTCTCCTTCAGCTTCCTGGAAAAAAGGATTTATTCATTGAGGCAGATCTCATGAGCCCTTTGGATCGAATTGCCAATGTCTCCATTCTGAAGGTACCGTCCCTTTCCCTGGGGTCATGCCCCTCTTTCCTCTTTGAGCAGTTTTTCTTTTGATGAACAATGCAAATTACTGAAGCGTGACTACCCATATAGGGCAAATAGAAGGTAGCTGAATTGTGTGAAAAAGTGGGATTGATGCTATTGCTCATATTTTTTGTTTGTTTGTTTTTTGTTTTATGGGGGGAGATGGAGTCTCTCTGTTGCCCAGGCTGGAGTACAGTGCAATGGCACAATCGCAGCTCATTGCAGCCTTGACCTCCTGGACTCAGGCCATCCTTCAGCCTCAGCTTCCCAAGTAGCTGGGACCACAGACATGTGACACTACACCTGGTCAATTGTAAAATTTAATTTTACTATGTACTTATTTTTCTGAATCTGTTTGCTACAGAACATACACACACACACACACACACACACACACACACACACACACACACATATATTAAAATATGTAGATATATAGATAAATTTTTCTTTCTTTTTTTTTTTTGTAGCAACAGAATCTTGTTATGTTGCCCAGGCTAATCTTGAACTCCTGGGTTCAAGCCTCCCAAAGTGCTGGGATTACAGGCATGAGCCACTGCACCTGGCCCATGCTGTTTTTGTTTTAGTTTTTGATTTTTTTTTGAAACAAAGTCTTGCTCTTGTCCCCTAGGCTGGAGTCCAATGGCATCATCTCAGTTCACTGCAACCTCCACCTCCTAGGCTCAAGCAATTCTCCTGCCTCGGCCTCCCGAGTAGCTGGGATTGCAGGTGCCTGCCAGCAAGGCCAGCTAATTTTTGTATTTTTAGTAGAGACAGGGTTTCACCATGTTGGCCAGGCAGGTCTCAAACTCCTGACCTCAGGTGATCCTCCCGCCTCAGCTTCCCAAAGTGCTGGTATAACAGGCATGAGCCACCCTGCCCGGCCTTACTATTTTTACATTGTTTTATTTTTGGGTTTTCTGTTGACAGTTTGAGGAAGGTTCAGTGGGACGGTTGTCAGGGGAGCAGTCTGATTCCTAGAATTAGCAGAATGAGGAAGCCCTCAAGAAGTCCGTGTCTTTGTATCACACTTTTTGCTTTTCAGGCACTCTTATAAGTCCATTGTCTTATTGGATTCTCTCTGTAGCAACACGAAGTAGACAAGCTATACAAGGTGGAGAACAAGCCAGCCCTCAGCTCCAATGAACAGTGAGTGTCTGGGAGTCTGTCCCTACTCCAAGCTGGAGCAAGTCCCTAGGGGCACATTTGCCTTTCATCTGTCCTTGGCTGAGATACATGGTTCACTTCCCTGAACTTTACAATTTCATATCTAGGTTATTGCTTTAACCTCTTCTGTGGTTTTGTTTTATTTTCTGTAGTTTCCTTTCTGTAGTTTCTTGTCTTCTTCCCTCCTTAATTTATATTACCATCTATAATCAGATTGACTAATCTTTCAAAATTATTTTCATTGTGCTCTTCTCAAGAACCTGCAAGGCAGCCTGGGACGGCGGCTCATGCCTGTAATCCCAGCACTTTGGGAAGCCAAGGCGGGTGGATCTTCTGAGGTCAGGTGTTTGAGACCATCTTGGCCAATGTGAGAAACCCCGTCTCTACTAAAAATACAAAAATTAGCCGGGTATGGTGGTGGGCACCTGTAATTCCAGCTACTCAGGAGGCTGAGGCAGGAGAATTGCTTGAACCCAGGAAGTGGAGGTTGCAGTGAGCCAAGATCGCGCCACTGCACCCCAGCCTGAGTGACAGCAAGACTGTCTCAAAAAAAAAAAAAAAAAAAGAATCTGCAAGATTTCTCATTACTTGCTAAAGATTGTCCAATTATTTGTCATAGACTCTGAGCCTGTCTGCAGCGTGGCCTCCCACATTACCTTTCTGGCCTTGTCTCTTGTGTGTCCCCTTCAAGCCTCTGTTAACATGTGCTTCCACCCTCTCCCAGTTCTCTGCCTGTGCCTTCACCCTTTTCATCATTCCATTCACTCTGCCTGAAACTGTCTCTGTCCTCACTGCTCCTATGAAGAATGCCCATCCTTCACAGCTTAGCCACCTCCTCGATGAAGCTCTCTATTGCCCTTCCAGTCCAGGGTGATTTTCTCCTCTGCATTTCTGTGGCATTTTGTATTTGTCTTGTTCGCTCAGCGTGTAGTCATATACAGCTGTTGTCTTGGTTTTAAAGTATTTCTCAAACTTAATTAATGTACACGCTTTCTTAGAAGAAAAAATTCTCCTGGATACATGGAGACTATATCCATAGACCCCATTATTTTCTATTACTTTCTTGTATTTCTAAATTTTTTTTTTTTGGGATGGAGTTTCTTTCTCGTTGCCCAGGCTGGAGTGCAGTGGCGCGATCTCAGCTCACCACAACCTCTGCCTCCTGAGTTCAAGTGATTCCCTGGCCTCAGCCTCCCGAGTAGCTGGGATTACAGGCATGTACCACCATACCCGGCTAATTTTGTATTTTTATTAAAGATGGGGTTTCACCATGTTGGTCAGGCTGGTCTTGAACTCTCGACCTCAGGTGATCCACCCGCTTTGGCCTCCAAAAGTGCTGGGATTATAGGCGTGAGCCACCGCGCCCAGCCAGTATTTTTAAATTTTTAAAATTAAATTTATTTATTTTCAGAGACAGGGTCTCACCCTGTTGTGCAGGCTGGAGTGAGCTCCTGGGCTCAAGGGATCCTCTACTTCAGCCTCCTGAGAAGCTGGGATTACAGGTGTGCATCACTGTGTCCACCTACAGTTTGATTTTATCTTTTTGAGTCGGAGACTCTGTCACCCAGACTGGACTACAGTGGTGGGATCTCAGCTCACTGCAACCTTTGCCTCCCGGGTTCAAGCGATTCTCTTGCCTCAGCCTCCTGAGTAGCTGTGATTACAGATGCCTGCCACCACGCCTGGCTAATTTTTGTATTTTTAGTACAGAAGGGGTTTTGCCATATTGGCCAGGCTAGTCTCGAACTTTTGACCTCAGGTGATCGACCCACCTTGGCCTCCCAAAGTGCTGGAAGCAACCACGCCAAGCTACTGTTATTATTTTTAATAGAGATGAGGTCTCACTGTATTGCCCAGGCTGGTTTCAGACTCCTGAGCTCAAGCAGTCTTCTCACCTTGGCCTCCCAGAGTGCTAGGATTACAGGTGTGAGCCTGTATTTTATTTTATTTATTTTTTTTAGATGGAGTTTTGCTCTTTGCCCAGGCTGGAGTGCAATGGCGCGATCTTGGCTCACCACAACCTCCACCTCCCGGGTTCAAGTGATTCTCCTGCCTCAGCCTCCCGAGTAGCAGGGATTATGGCATGCACCACCATAGCCAGCTAATTTTGTATTTTTAGTAGAGACAGGGTTTCTCCTTGTTGGCCAGGCTGGTCTTGAACTCTTGACCTCAGGTGATCCACCTGCCTCAGCCTCCCAAAGTGCTCGAATTATAGGTATGAGCCACCTCACCTGGTCTTATTTTATTTTTAACTGATGAATAATAGTTGTATATTTTTATGTGGTATCCTTGTATTGGTTTTTGATGCTTGGTTGTTAATATACTGCATATATATGCATCTTTCTTTGCCCACTGGACTGTAAGTTACTTGAGAACAGGAACTCCTGGGTCCCCCATAGGGTCGGTTGCGTACCCAGCTCATCACATTATACCTGTTATGTTTAGAGGTGTCTTCTGTGGTTGGCATCTGGTGGACCAAGAGAATGGCATAGCTTTGGCTAGGGTGAGACCTGTAGGCAAATGGCAAAAGAGCTGGTATTGTTTCAGCTGCTTCTAAGTTGCTATCCAACTTGATAATTTTTCTTCACTGTTTTTTTTTCTTTCTCTCTCATAGATTGTGCTTCTTGGTCAGACCCCGTATCAAGAATATGCGATACATTGCCAGTGAGTGTGCCATGGTACTATGGGTAATTGTGGGAAAGGGTAGGCAAGATCTAAGGGCCTTGGCCGTAAGGACCCTCTAATAAGGAAGGAATTGTCTGGGTTGGCGGGAGCACTAGAGGAGGATATCCGCTTCCCTGCTGCTGTGTAGCAGATGGCTCATGGCTTGATCGGCTGCATTCCTTCTCTCTGTAGGTCTTGTCAATGCTGACAAAGTGGCTGGCCGAACTCGCAAATACAAAGTGATCTTCAGCCCCCAGAAGGTGGGTTTGGGTCCTGGAGGAAGTGGGATAAGGTAGAACAGGACTGAGGACTAGGCAGGGGTAAGGGGCCAACAGCACCACCTCCCTATCTCCGTTCACTTTCTGTTGCTGTAACAGAATACCTGAGACTGGGTGATTTATAATGAACAGAAATTTCTTCAGCTCAGGGTCTGGGGACGTAGTGAAGTCCAAGAGCATGGGGCTGCATCTGGCGAGTGTCATCTGTGGTGGAAGGGTGGGAGGTGGAAGCCAGCACATGACACTGAGAGCGCCCAGGGGCCGGCCTTGCCTTACAGCCACCCACTCCTGCCATAAGGACCTGAATCCATTCATGAGAACGCCTCCCTCATGACCCAGCACTGCTGCACTGGGGATTAAGTTTCTAACACATGAACTTTTGGCGGCCACATTCAAACCATAGCACTCCCTTAAAGCAAATGATGTATGACTGAGCCAAATACCTGTCACTGTCTTTTCATTAACGTATCCTCGATTGTTTAGCACAGGGTCTGTCATCATACTGTCCCAGATAAAGTATTGCGGAATGGTGAGAAGAGGCCTCTACATAGATTTCTCTAAATGAAAAGCTTCACATTTGCAAAGCAGAACCTGCTCTGTGTCCCTAACACAGATTCTAGGATAGTAATGGTGACAGTGCTACAGCTTTTCAATGATTTTCTCCCTGTATCCCTTTAGTAGTCAACACGACAAATCATCACCCTCCCTCCCCCCACTCCCCATGCTTATAGGGATGTGGCTGGGCTGCCCCTAGGTTACTAGAACCATGCCACCTTATATTGGAAGAGCTTTTTCTTGCACAGGAAGGGAACCTTAGAGACTGTTTTACTCCACCCCAACTTTGAGCAGCTGAGGGAACTGATGCCCATGCTCACACAGTGAGTTAGCATGGCTGGCTAGAGTGCTGACTTCTTTACCTCAATAACTGCAGTACATATTTGGAGGTCCATCATGGTCTCTCCCTTTCTTGATTGCATTGAGCTCCTCTCTCACCTACACATCAGCTAGGTGCATCCTCAATCCCAGCCATTGGGTGGAATGACGTTCCAGGCCTTTACCTTAGCAGCCATAGGCTGTAAAGCTGTAGCAAGTAGTGCGTGCACACTTAGAGAAGGTAGAAACCAGAGGAGGAAGAACAGGGATTTATTCCTTTTCAATTTTCTAAGAAAATAGAAGCAGTAACTAAGGACTGAAGCCTCTGAAGCCAGGCTGTCTGGATCAAATCTGCCCTTGAGGGCTTTTACCTGTGTGGTCTTGGGTCAGGGACTCAGCTGTTCTGTGTCCCAGTTTTCTCACCTGGAAGATAGAGTTGATGATAGCACTTATCTCTTAATTTAAGTGAGATGACTTTGAGTCTCTACTGAAATAAGAAATCAAGTGGTACCCTAGGCATGTATTGTTTTCCCCTTCTGTAAAAGGAATAAGCAGAAAGAGCCAGTGACCTTCCTTTAAATGTCACTTGAGAATTGATAGCACAACCTTACAAATATTTATCCTGATTAAGAATACATGCATGTGAAGTATTATTACCAGGGCAAGAAATTATTGAGTAGGACAACCACTCGGAGTTATAGATACTTCTGAATGTTATTAAAGGAGCCATGGCAATAATTTCTAGTTTATGGACTTTTACAAAACCTTTTTATTTTTCAAATTATACTTTCAAGGACAGATTTTTTTGGGGGTGGAGGGGGACAGTCTTGCTCTGTCACCCAGGCTGGAGTGCAGTGGCACGATCTCGGCTCACTGCAACCTCCACCTCCCGGGTTCAAGCAATTTTCCTGCCTCAGCCTCCCGAGTAGCTGGAACTACAGGTGTGCGCCACCATGCCTGGCCAATTTTTGTTTGTTTGTTTATTTGTTTGAGACAGTCTCGCTCTGTTGCCCAGGCTAGAGTGCAGTGGCACAATCTTAGCTCACTGCAACCTCCGCCTCCCGGGTTCAAGTGATTCTTCTGCCTCAGCCTCCCGAGGAGCTGGGACTACAGGTGTGTGCCACCACACACAGCTAATGTTTTGTATTTTTAGTAGAGACGGGATTTCACCTCGTTAGCCAGAATGGTCTCAATCTCCTGACCTTGTAATCCGTCTGCCTCAGCCTCCCAAAGTGCTCGGATTACATGCCTGAGCCACCATACCTGGCCTCATTTTTTGTATTGTTTTTGTTTTTTTTGAGAAGGAGTCTTGCTCTGTCACCCAGCTGGAGTGCAGTGGCGCGATCTCGGCTCACTGCAACCTCTACTGCCTGGTTTCAAGCGATTCCCCGGCCTCAGCCTCCCAGTAGCTGGGACTACAGGCACGCACCACCACACCTGGCTGATTTTTTGTCTTTTAGTAGAGACAGGGTTTCACCATGTTGGTCAGGATGGTCTCGATCTTCTGACCTCTCGATCCGCCCGCCTTGGCCTCCCAAAGGGCTGGGATTACAGTCATGAGCCACTGCGCCCGGCCTAATTTTTTGTATTTTTAATAGAGATCAATTTTGCCAGATTGCCCAGGCTGGTCTTGAACTCCTGAGCTCAGGCAATCCACCCATCTCTGCCTCTGAAAGTGCTAGGATTACAGTTATGAGCACTGTGACTGGCCAAGGACAGATTTGTATTAAGAGGGAATAATCCTACAGGTTAAAATAACCCTGCAAGCTTCTACATTACACAGAAAAACAAAATTTGTATTTTTATGAATGTTCTCCATGTAACAACCTTATCTAATCAAATTCTTTGACCTAATTTTGTATTAGGAGGCATCTCTATCTCTTCCTTGAGACTCCCTTTGATAATTATGAAGACTGGCAATTTTCAGACCTGGCTCTGGAATTCCATTACTTACTTAGCATTAAAAGCTAAAAGCAGGCCTGTAGATTTTAGTTTTCCTGGCAGAAATGAGTGAAGGACAAAGAGGATTATTCTGTGTAACTATAAAATGAGGAGCAGGTAGCCTTGATCTACATCTCATAGAGCCAGTATGAAGATGAAGACAAGTGATTCTTGTAAAACACTAAGAACTATGCCTAATCCATTTTAAGGGCTTAAAACATTCGCTGTTAATAATGTCATCTCATTATGAAATGTGAGTGCCCTCAGCATTCTTTCTCATTACTTTCAAATATTCACCCTTCCCCTGCTTTTCTCAAAGGAGGAAGAGATCCTGGCCTTTTCTAAGATTAGCCGTTCCATGCCAGTTCCTGCCCCCCCTTCTGCCTTCCTTCTCCGTTATCTTGCTTTACCAGGTAGCCTTTCTCTTCTGCCTTCACCCACGTCCATCCCTTCTGGACAGTGTCCCCCATTTCATCTCTTCCCCCGTCAGGGCTCCCCCTTCCTTCATGGCCAGGCTTCTGTAAAGAACGTTATACTGTCGCTGCTTCTGCTTCCTCATCTCCACCTTCATCGTTTCATCTAGCCTCCCTCAGGCCTCTGTTGGCAAATCCAGTGGTGTCTATTTGATGAATCCTACTAACTGCCCTGGCATCTGACACTGTTGCCTGGTCTTCCTTGCACCTCTGACCCTCCCTGCCTTGACTGTTGCTGTTTGCTCCTGCCCCTGCCTCTCTGAGTATTCTTTCTCAGTCTTCTCTGCCCTGCCCTGTACTCTGACCCCCTTTCATCTTGGTGTTCCCTAGAGTCCTGTCCTTCGCTCTCCTCTGTGTGTTCTTTTCTCTTGGACAGACCATCCACTTTATTATTTATTTATTTGAGATAGGGTCTCACTCTGTTTCCCAGGCTGGAATGCAGGGGCACAATCTCAGCTCACTGCAGCCTTGACCCCCTAGGCTCAAGTGATCCTCCCACCTCAGCCTCCTGAGTAGCTGGGACTAAAGGCGCACACCACCATGCTCGGCTAATTTTTGCATTGTTTTATAGAGGTGGAGTCTCACTCTGTTGCCCAGGCTGATCTAGAACTTCTGGGCTCAAGTGATTCACCTGCCTCAGCCTCTCAAAGTTCTGGGATTAGAGGAATGAGTCACTGCACCCAGCCACATCATCCACTTTAAACACCACTTATATGCTACTGAATCCCAATACTGAGTCTGTGTCTCCCGAGGTCCCATGGGCATGTCCTAAACAGAATTCAGTCTCCCTTGCACAGCTCTTTGCCTCCCTCTTGCTTCTCCACAATTTCCAGAGTACTTCATGCTGTTCCTCTCATCTCTGCCTGTACAACTCACCTTTTGAAGACAGCTGAACTCCTCTTTTGTAAAGCTCGTCCATTCTCTCAGGGAGATAAGAAGCAATTTACTCAAACATAAATTAAATGGATGAGAAAGAAATGAAATGCTGGGCTGAATCACTCTGATGGTCCTTTCTAGGTCTAAGAGTCTGGGTTCTCTTGTCGTTCACTGGGTTTAGTAATTATTGTCCTCATCAGTGACTGCGGAGGAATCCAGAGAAGTGGAGAGAACAGGGAAGAAGGTAGTTACTAATCAATTTCCTTTTCTCTTTCAGTTTTATGCATGTGAGATGGTGCTTGAGGAAGAGGGAATCTATGGAGGTGAGAGGAGATGAATGTGAGTGGAAAGGGAAAGAGAACATACAGAAGAAAAAATAATTGTTGTTCTCCACCCCCAGCTCCTTCTTTTCCTAGTCTTATTCCTGTTAGTCTAGCAGGAGGAGAGGTTCCTAAGAATGGGAACGGGAACAGGACTACAAATTAGAAGACTACTGGGGGCCGGGCACAGTGGCTCACGCCTGTAATACCAGCACTTTGGGAGGCCGAGGGGGCAGATCACCTGAGGTCAGGAGTTTGAGACCAGCCTGGCCAACATTGTGCAACCCATCTCTACTAAAAATACAATAATTAGCTGGGTGTGGTGGTACATGCCTGTAATTCTAATTCCATCTACTCAGAAGGCTGAGGCAGGAGAATCACTTGAACCCAGGAGGCGGAGGTTACAGTGAGCTGAGATCACACCATTGCATTACTGCCTGATCGACAAGAGCGAGACTCAGTTTCAAAAAAAAAAGTCCAGGCATGGTGGTTCATGCCTGTAATTCCAGCACTTTGGGAGGCCAAGGGGGTGGATCACCTGAGATCAGGAGTTTGAGACCAGCCTGGGATTAGAGGAATGAGCCACTGTACCCCGCCACATGAATGTAGCTGATGAATGTAGAGATGAAACCCCATCTTTACTAAAAATACAATACTTAGCTGGGCATGGTGGAGCGCACCTGTAATTCAGGCTACTTGGAAGGCTGAGTGAGGCAGGAGAATTGCTTTAACCCAGGAGGCGGAGGTTGCAATTGCCATTGCACTCCAGCCTGGGTGACAAGAGCGAGACTCAGTTTCAAAAAAAAAAAAAAGGAAAAAAAGAGTTGGAAACGGCCAACCACTCTTTTCTCACCTTCCAAGGCTCTCTCAGGAAAATCTGGGCCTCCCCTCTGTGTATTCCTCACACTCTTCCTCACACAGCTCAAACCTCATCCCAGCACTCCCTTCTGGAAATCCGGCAGCGGCTCAGTAGAAAGCCCAGCATTCCCAGCATGCCTCCTGTCCCTTGCACAGTCTGGTCTGGCCCCTCCTGTCCCACTAGCCTCATCGTGTGTTGCTTCCTTCTCCTGACTCACCACCCTGCAGCCAGAGGGACATTACCCATGCTTTTCCAGCTGCCAAGAATGTTCTCCACCCTACACCTTTTTGCCTTTCCAAGTCTTACCCAAATTCTTTTTTTTTTTTTTTTGAGGCAGGGTTTTGCTCTGTCACCCAGGCTGGAGTGCAGTGGCTTGATCTCAGCTCACTATAACCTCCACCTCCCAAGCGATTCTCCTGTCTCAGCTTCCTGAGTAGCTGGGATTACAGGTGTGCACCACCACACCCTGCTAATTTTTATATTTTTAGTAAAGATGGGGATTCACCATGTTGGCCAGGCTGGTCTCGAACTCCTGACGTCAGGTGATCTGCCCACCTTGGCCTCCCAAAGTGCTGGGATTACAGACATCAGCCACCGTGCCCGGCTTCTTACCCAAATTCTAAGTTTAATTTTCTCATCTTGAGAGAAATCTTTCCTACACCCAGTTGTCGTTACATCCTTTTAATATTTGTGCTCACAGTTTGCTGTTTGACCTCTTTGGAGCAGAACCATGATTTCATAGTTTGTGTCATACTTTGTCTGGTATGTCTCCCCTACTAGACTGCAAGCTCCAGAAGGTTGGGAGTCTGTCCATTTTGCTCACTGCTGTTATCTCTGGTGTTTGACATCGTCCTACATGTAGGCAGCTTTGAGTAAATATTTGCTGAAGAATGAATGAGTGAATGGGTATGGTGGCTCACACCTGTAATCCCAGCACTTTGGGAGGCTGAGGCGGGCAGATCACCAGAGGTCAGGAGTTCGAGACCAGCCTGGCTGACATGGCAAAACCCCAGTCTCTGATAAAAATATAATAATTAGCTGGATGTGGTGGCACACGCCCATAATTCCACCTACTCAGGAGGCTGAGGCAGGAATCAACTGAACCGGGGAGGCAGAGGTT